>JACERP010000235.1:0-148421 GCA_014080715.1 Scenedesmus sp. NREL 46B-D3
ACGGCCTGCCCTAGCCTCGCTCCCCAAAAGCTAGACGGGCCATCAGCGTACAGCTCGTACAGCGCATCAGTCTTCTCCTGCTGCTGCTGGCGTTGCTGCACTTCATAATCCAGCAATTGCTCTTCTGCGTGCTGAAGGTTGGTTTGCGTCTGCCCATTGCTGTGCTGGTGCTGCTGCCATGCTGCTGTTGCCACCGCCCTGCGCAGCCGCCTAAGTTCGGCCTGCTGCTGCAGCTTCTGTCGCTGCATTATGACTGCGGTGGCAGTCACAGCATGCTGCTTAAGGTACTCAAACTCAGCTGCTGGGTTGTTGCGCCGGCCGCTGCTGCTGCTGCTGCTCCACAGCTGCTGACAGGCTCTCCCGCATAGCTGAGACAAAAGCTGCGCCACCCAGAGCAGAGGTGGGGAAGCACCACCTGCGCTGTCCAAGGAGCGGCATGCCAGGCGGCCGCAGCTTGACAACCACAGGGCGGTGATCTGAGGGCTGCCTCCTGTGCTGTGTGGCCTTCTGCAGCCAGCCCTCCTCAACCAGGTCCGCTGACAAGAAGACATAGTCAATCCTGCGGCTGACGTGGCATGATTTGCTGCTGCTGGCTGCCCCTGAGCTCGCCTGCTGCCTGCTGCTGCTGCAGCCGCTGCTGCAGCCGCCGCTGCTGCAGCCGCCGCTGCTGCAGCATGAGTTGTGGCTGTAGCGTCTGTTATTGCTGTTGCTGCTGCTGCTGCTGCTGATGTTGTTGCTGCTGCTGCCGCGTTGCTGTTGCCAGCTGCGCTGCCATGGTAGCTGTAATGCGTAGGCTGCCTGGTGTGCGGGTTGCGGTGTCGCCACGCATCCACCAGGCCCGTGCGCACAGTGACGCGCTGCAGCTGCGCTGCCCCCACCATGCGGCGCGAGTGCCGCGCCCGCGTGCCAGCCACTGGCTGCACGTCGATTTCCTGCAAGGCGCAGTTGAAGTCCCCGCCCACAATCAGGCTGGACCCCTGCGCGCCTGCCTCCAGTGCCTCCTGATAAGGCCCCTGAAACCAGGCTGGGCGCTCCGTGGGTTCGTGCGGCGCATACACAGCCACCGCTGCCATCTGCTGCGAAAGGCATCCAGGACCTGACCGAGTGCCCAGACTCCACTAAAATCACAGTCACGCAATGACGTCCTGTGATGTGTGACAGACCGTGACTGGCCCTTGAAACAAAAGCTGTCCATAATGTAACTGTCAGCTATCAATGCATGGTGCACACCTCTAAAAGCTGCACTGTACAGGCAGCATTACGACACACACACAAGACGCCTATTTATAGGTGACGGATTGTCGACACAGACAATCACCCCCAGACTATTCATAGACTCTCCACTTCATGCAAAGCACATCCTGCTATTGACCGAACATACACCTATGAGATATGCGGCATTCTGTAGAAAATGACACCAACACAGACACACAAAACCACACACACAAACTTATCTGCACATGCCTGCACACATCATCGTACTCTGCTACCCACACGCATGCATACACAACGTAACCCAGCCATCAACTTTGTCTTTGCCATACTATTTTGCAACACATCACAACGAGGAACGACAGCCACTACTCCAACGGACCCGTGCCCAATCCATCCCTCACATGCCAGCCGCGCTGGCCCGCACCTTGATGCGACCATTTGCGCCCATCCTATACAGTGCTCCCCACTTCTGCTCAAAGTCAACAAGTTTGATCTCAGGCGACCTGCCCTGCAGCCATGCAAACGGTATCCCACAACCTATCCTAACATCTACTTCCACCCTATCCCACTCCCTCTGAATTTGCTGCCGCAGCTCTGCCAGAAACCTGCACGCCACAGCCTTAGCAGCGTATGATGAGCTGCCCGGTTCGCCAGCTGTACCCCGTTGGCTGTCCATGCTGCTGCTGCTGCTGCTGCTGCTGCTGCTGTCCTCCGCATCGCTGTTGTTGTGGCTCTGAGATTGCGAATTGCTGCCTGCATTGTGGCTGCCGCTGCCATCTCTGGCATCTGCACTGGCCACAGTCGCGCCAGCCCTGATGCTGCTGCAGCGCACCACCCAAATGGATTCCAGCAGCAGCAGACGCAGCTGCGTCCACATCTGCTGCTGCCCAGCTGGCGGCGCCCACACACTGAAGTCATCCAGCAGCAGCAGACGGCTGTTATTAACAGGGACCGCTGCTCCGGGCTGCACCACAATAAAGTTGTGCAACGCAAGAGACCACCCACCTATTAACACCGTATCATCCTTCCATACCTACACATCCCTCACAGGTCAGCTGTGCAGACCTTTGCTAACAAACGCCCGTCATAGCCCCAGCGCGATCGCCTGTATAACCCCCGCCACTTGCGCTGGAAGTCCGCATTTTTTTTTGGCAAAGTAGTATGGAAGTCCGCATCGCTGTTTTTTTTTTTTTTTTTTTTTTTTTTTTTGAAGCAAGAACGTTACAAGGGCTGACCTAAATAACTGTGCACTTGCTCCATAAAAAGATCCATTGAGAGAGTGAGGCAACCTGTTCCGCACTCACCCCACAGGTCTCTTGTACCAAGAGACGCTGTCACACGATCATGCAGACAGCCCCGTGCGGGGCAGCCCCGAAAGGCATCCAGGACCTGACCGAGTGCCCAGACTCCACTAAAATCACAGTCACGCAATGACGTCCTGTGATGTGTGACAGACCGTGACTGGCCCTTGAAACAAAAGCTGTCCATAATGTAACTGTCAGCTATCAATGCATGGTGCACACCTCTAAAAGCTGCACTGTACAGGCAGCATTACGACACACACACAAGAGTCCGCATCGCTGATGACAGGCGACCGCCCCCCAACCACGACAGTGAAATACCTGACCCTACCCGTATGTCTACTGCCACTCTATGCCACTCTCGCTGCAGCTGCTGCTGCAGCGCCGAACGAAACCTGCATGCTACAGCCTTAGCTGTGTATGATGCGCTGCTGCTGCCCTGCACTGATGTAGCTGCTGCCGCACTGCTGCCGCTGCCATCCGCAGTGCTGTTGGTAGCTCTCATTGCTGCAACTGCTGCTGCGCACCACCCAAATTGACTCCAGCAGCAGTAGGCGCAGATACGTCCACACCAACTGCTTATCCTGCGGTGGTGCCCAGCTGCTAAAGTCATCCGCTGCAACGGCTGGCGTTGATGCCTTTTTTGTTCTATCGACTGCACCCGGGCGGGACCATGATTATTTGTGCGGCACAATCATTTGTGCGGCAAAAACCAAACTAAATGGATCTTTTTATGGAGCAAGTGCACAGTTATTTAGGTCAGCCCTTGTAACGTTCTTGCTCCAAAAAAAAATAAAAAAAAATACCAAACTATAAAATCTTAACCAATCACCTATGAAACAACATGCCTCCCACCTAAGCAACATCGCCGGCTGATGTGCTTGTTTTGAAAAATTCAAAAACTTCAGAATTTGCTTTAGTAGTGGCTGTCGTTCCTCGTTGTGATGTGTTGCAAAATAGTATGGCAAAGGCAAAGTTGATGGCTGGGTTACGTTATGTATGCATGCGTGTGGGTAGCAGAGTACGATGATGTGTGCAGGCATGTGCAGATAAGTTTGTGTGTGTGGTTTTGTGTGTCTGTGTTGGTGTCATTTTCTACAGAATGCCGCATATCTCATAGGTGTATGTTCGGTCAATAGCAGGATGTGCTTTGCATGAAATGGAGAGTCTATGAATAGTCAGGGGGTGATTGTCTGTGTCGACAATCCGTCACCTATAAATAGGCGTCTTGTGTGTGTGTCGTAATGCTGCCTGTAAAGTGCAGCTTTTAGAGGTGTGCACCATGCATTGATAGCTGACAGTTACATTATGGACAGCTTTTGTTTCAAGGGCCAGTCACGGTCTGTCACACATCACAGGACGTCATTGCGTGACTGTGATTTTAGTGGAGTCTGGGCACTCGGTCAGGTCCTGGATGCCTTTCGGGGCTGCCCCGCACGGGGCTGTCTGCATGATCGTGTGACAGCGTCTCTTGGTACAAGAGACCTGTGGGGTGAGTGCGGAACAGGTTGCCTCACTCTCTCAATGGATCTTTTTATGGAGCAAGTGCACAGTTATTTAGGTCAGCCCTTGTAACGTTCTTGCTTCAAAAAAAAAAAAAAAAAAAATTGCTTTCAAAATGTTTGGGCAGGATATTTGCATCACACAGTGTATCTTTGTGGCATCAAATTGTGCTCTGTCGGCTCGCCTTTCAGCACTTTGCGCAATGTCTGCCGCGGATCAATAAATTCCATATAAATTAAGCCAAGCTGATGTTCGTTAACCAAGCAAGCCTGTGCATTCCAGCAGAGCACAACCCTTTGTTCCAACCGTGACACATCCACCGGGCCGGTCGTATGCCGCCACCGGTCAATGTCCGCGGCGGGTGCCCAATCGGAGGAAGCAAAGACATTCCGACAAGCTGTTTACTCATTTTTTTTTTTTGGCAAAGCAGTGTTACGTTGGCTCGACTAAGCAAACCGCAACCCTACTTCAAAAATAATCCAAGAGGGAATGGGGCAACCTGTTCTCACACCCCACGACACTCTCCCCTTTGAGAGGTGCCGTCACAAGGTCATGCAGATAGCTCCGCGAAGAGCAGCCAATGAGGCATCCAGGACCCGACCCGACCAAGTGCCCAGTATCCACTATAACCACAGCCATCCATGGAGTGGCTGCAGTTTGCCACAGGTCATGACTTGCCACTGAAGGCGAGGCCCACAACCTGGCTACTGATGATGTTTAGGAGGCGTGCTGTACATGTGATCAATCCTGATGTGATATTAGGCAACACATCCATACTGAAAACATACAACACAAAACTAAGCAACAAACCATGCACATTGTTTTAACAACTGCCAGGCTTTGCTGGCACATTTGCCAGTATTGATCTACCGCAAGCGACACTGCCAATCAATGGCGGGCGCTGCAACGGCTGGCGTTTTTTGTTTTTTTTGGCAAAGCAGTGCTACATTGGCTCGACTAAGCAAACCGCAACTCTACTTCAAAAATTATCCAAGAGGGAATGGGGCAACCTGTTCTCACACCCACCCCACGACACCCTCCCCTTTGAAAGGTGCCGTCACAAGGTCATGCAGATAGCTCCGCGAAGAGCAGCCATTGAGGCATCCAGGACCCGACCAGACCAAGTGCCCAGTATCCACTATAACCACAGCCATCCATGGAGTGGCTGCGCTTTGCCACAGGTCATGACTTGCCACTGAAGGCGATGCCCACAACCTGGCTACTGATGATGTTTAGGAGGCGTGCTGTATATGTGACCAATCCTGATATGACATTAGGCAACACATCCATACTGAAAACATACAACACAAAACTAAGCAACAAACCATGCACATTCTTTTAACATGCGCGTGTGCAAATTATGAACACAGCTGTCCATAGATCAACCGCAGTCCGCAGTCAATTTTGAGCATCAGTTTGCAGCGACACCCAACGTCTGGCTGTGCCTTGCATATAATCCCCATCGGTGCACATCGCTCCATCAAAGCTGCTTCACCACAAATTAATCAACCATGCTAGCAACACGTCCAGTGTGCGTCTATCCAATACATACCCACCGTCACAAAGAGGCACACACACATACACAGATACACACAGTACATGGGTATCACTATAACCACAGCTGTCGAAGGATCAGATGCAGTTTGCAAACACCCCCACACCTCATTACGGGCATTTTTTTTTTTTTTTGAAGCAAGAACGTTACAAGGGCTGACCTAAATAACATTACGGGCATTAAGATTCACCATTCACATATTGCCCCGGCCCCACCTTGGCATCAGGGGCCCCATGCATATTCATACACCACAATTAAATTGTGCAACGCAAGAGACCACCCACCTATTTTTTTTGTTTTTGTTTTTTTGAAGCAAGAACGTTACAAGGGCTGACCTAAATAACTGTGCACTTGCTCCATAAAAAGATCCATTGAGAGAGTGAGGCAACCTGTTCCGCACTCACCCCACAGGTCTCTTAGGTCAGCCCTTGTAATGCTCTTGCTTCAAAAAAAAAAAAAAAGAAAAAAAAACCCACAGGTCTCTTGTACCAAGAGACGCTGTCACACGATCATGCAGACAGCCCCGTGCGGGGCAGCCCCGAAAGGCATCCAGGACCTGACCGAGTGCCCAGACTCCACTAAAATCACAGTCACGCAATGACGTCCTGTGGTGTGTGACAGACCGTGACTGGCCCTAGAAACAAAAGCTGTCCATAATGTAACGGTCCCTGGCATCCAGCAGGCGCGCGCCGGCTCACTTTACCTGCCCAGCACAGCAGTGTCAGCAGCCGCAGCAACTGGAGACCCTCACCCACTTGGCTCGACTACATTACATTGGCTCGACTAAGCAAACCGCAACCCTACTTCAAAAATTATCCAAGAGGGAATGGGGCAACCTGTTCTCACACCCACCCCACGACACTCTCCCCTTTGAGAGGTGCCGTCACAAGGTCATGCAGATAGCTCCGCGAAGAGCAGCCAATGAGGCATCCAGGACCCGATGTCCATAATGTAACGGTCCCTGGCATCCAGCAGGCGCGCGCCGGCTCACTTTACCTGCCCAGCACAGCAGTGTCAGCAGCCGCAGCAACTGGAGACCCTCACCCACTTGTTAGTGGAGTGCCCTGTAGCTGCAGCAGCATGGCAGTGGTACGCGCAACAGGTGTGGCAGCGTGTGCAGCCCGGAGCAGTGGTCCCTGTTATTAACAGCCGTCTGCTGCTGCTGGATGACTTCAGTGTGTGGGCGCTGCCAGCAGGGCAGCAGCAGATGTGGACGCAGCTGCGTCTGCTGCTGCTGGAATCCATTTGGGTGGTGCGCTGCAGCAGCATCAGGGCTGGCGCGACTGTGGCCAGTGCAGATGCCAGCGATGGCAGCGGCAGCCACAATGCAGGCAGCAATTCGCAATCTCAGAGCCACAACAACAGCGATGCGGAGGACAGCAGCAGCAGCAGCAGCAGCAGCATGGACAGCCAACAGGGTACAGCTGGCGAACCGGGCAGCTCATCATACGCTGCTAAGGCTGTGGCGTGCAGGTTTCTGGCAGAGCTGCGGCAGCAAATTCAGAGGGAGTGGGATAGGGTGGAAGTAGATGTTAGGATAGGTTGTGGGATACCGTTTGCATGGCTGCAGGGCAGGTCGCCTGAGATCAAACTTGTTGACTTTGAGCAGAAGTGGGGAGCACTGTATAGGATGGGCGCAAATGGTCGCATCAAGGTGCGGGCCAGCGCGGCTGGCATGTGAGGGATGGATTGGGCACGGGTCCGTTGGAGTAGTGGCTGTCGTTCCTCGTTGTGATGTGTTGCAAAATAGTATGGCAAAGGCTTAGTTGATGGCTGGGTTACGTTATGTATGCATGCGTGTGGGTAGCAGAGTACGATGATGTGTGCAGGAATGTGCAGATAAGTTTGTGTGTGTGGTTTTGTGTGTCTGTGTTGGTGTCATTTTCTACAGAATGCCGCATATCTCATAGGTGTATGTTCGGTCAATAGCAGGATGTGCTTTGCATGAAGTGGAGAGTCTATGAATAGTCAGGGGGTGATTGTCTGTGTCGACAATCCGTCACCTATAAATAGGCGTCTTGTGTGTGTGTGTCGTAATGCTGCCTGTAAAGTGCAGCTTTTAGAGGTGTGCACCATGCATTGATAGCTGACAGTTACATTATGGACAGCTTTTGTTTCAAGGGCCAGTCACGGTCTGTCACACATCACAGGACGTCATTGCGTGACTGTGATTTTAGTGGAGTCTGGGCACTCGGTCAGGTCCTGGATGCCTTTTGGGGCTGCCCCGCACGGGGCTGTCTGCATGATCGTGTGACAGCGTCTCTTGGTACAAGAGACCTGTGGGGTGAGTGCGGAACAGGTTGCCTCACTCTCTCAATGGATCTTTTTATAATGCAAGTGCACAGTTATTTAGGTCAGCCCTTGTAACGTTCTTGCTTCAAAAAAAAAAAAAAAAATGTGCCAGCAAAGCCTGGCAGGTCTTGTTAGAGCACATGTAATGTTTAGTTGAGTAAACAGCTTGTCGGAATGTCTTTGCTTCCTCCGATTGGGCACCCGCCGCGGACATTGACCGGTGGCGGCTTACGACCGGCCCGGTGGATGTGTCACGGTTGGAACAAAGGGTTGTGCTCTGCTGGAATGCACAGGCTTGCTTGGTTAACGAACATCAGCTTGGCTTAATTTATATGGAATTTATTGATTCGCGGCTTTTTTTTTTTGATTCGCGGCAGACATTGCGCAAAATGCTGAAAGGCGAGCCGACAGAGCAAGAACAATTTGATGCCACAAAGATACACTGTGTGATGCAAATATCCTGCCCAAATTTTTTGACAGCAAATTCTGAAGTTTTTGAATTTTTCACAACAAGCACATCAGCCGGCGATGTTGCTTAGGTGGGAGGCATGTTGTTTCATAGGTGATTGGTTAAGATTTTATAGTTTGGTATTTGCCGCACAAATGATTGTGCCGCACAAATAATCATTGTCCCTCCCGGGTGCAGTCGATAGAACAAAAAAAGGCATCAACGCCAGCCGTTGCAGCGCCCGCCATTGATTGGCAGTGTCGCTTGCGGTAGATCAATACTGGCAAATGTGCCAGCAAAGCCTGGCAGTTGTTAAAACAATGTGCATGGTTTGTTGCTTAGTTTTGTGTTGTATGTTTTCAGTATGGATGTGTTGTCTAATATCATATCAGGATTGGTCACATGTACAGCACGCCTCCTAAACATCATCAGTAGCCAGGTTGTGGGCCTCGCCTTCAGTGGCAAGTCATGACCTGTGGCAAACTGCAGCCACTCCATGGATGGCTGTGGTTATATATATATATATATATATATATATATATATATATATATATATATATATATATATATATATATATATATATATATATATATATATATATATATATATATAATATATATATATATATATATATATATATATATATATATATTTTGAAGCAAGAACGTTACAAGGGCTGACCTAAATAACTGTGCACTTGCTCCATAAAAAGATCCATTGAGAGAGTGAGGCAACCTGTTCCGCACTCACCCCACAGGTCTCTTGTACCAAGAGACGCTGTCACACGATCATGCAGACAGCCCCGTGCGGGGCAGCCCCGAAAGGCATCCAGGACCTGACCGAGTGCTGTGGTTATAGTGGATACTGGGCACTTGGTCGGGTCGGGTCCTGGATGCCTCATTGGCTGCTCTTCGCGGAGCTATCTGCATGACCTTGTGACGGCACCTCTCAAAGGGGAGAGTGTCGTGGGGTGGGTGTGAGAACAGGTTGCCCCATTCCCTCTTGGATAAATTTTGAAGTAGGGTTGCGGTTTGCTTAGTCGAGCCAATGTAACACTGCTTTGCCAAAAAAAAAAGCCTGGCAGGTCTTGTTAGAGCACATGAAATATTAGTTGAGTAAACAGCTTGTCGGAATGTCTTTGCTTCCTCCGATTGGGCACCCGCCGCGTACATTGACCGGTGGCGGCATACGACCGGCCCGGTGGATGTGTCACGGTTGGAACAAAGGGTTGTGCTCTGCTGGAATGCACAGGCTTGCTTGGTTAACAAACATCAGCTTGGCTTATTTTATATGGAATTTATTGATTCGCGGCAGACATTGCGCAAAGTGCTGAAAGGCGAGCCGACAGAGCACAATTTGATGCCACAAAGATACACTGTGTGATGCAAATATCGTGCCCAAATTTTTTGAAAGCAAATTCTGAAGTTTTTGAATTTTTCAAAACAAGCACATCAGCCGGCGAGGTTGCTTAGGTGGGAGGCATGTTGTTTCATAGGTGATTGGTTTGGTATAAGATTTTTTAGTTTGGTATTTGCCGCACAAATAATTGTGCCGCACAAATAATCATGGTCCCTCCCGGGTGCAAGCGATAGAATAAAAAAGGCATCAACGCCAGCCGTTGCAGCGCCCGCCATTGATTGCCATGTGTCGCTTGCGGTAGATCAATACTGACAAATGTGCCAGCAAAGCCTGGCAGGTCTTGTTAGAGCACATGTAATATTTAGTTGAGTAAACAGCTTGTCGGAATGTCTTTGCTTCCTCCGATTGGGCACCCGCCGCGGACATTGACCGGTGGCGGCTTACGACCGGCCCGGTGGATGTGTCACGGTTGGAACAAAGGGTTGTGCTCTGCTGGAATGCACAGGCTTGCTTGGTTAACGAACATCAGCTTGGCTTAATTTATATGGATTTTTTTTTTTGTGAAGCAAGAACGTTACAAGGGCTGACCTAAATAACTGTGCACTTGCTCCATAAAAAGATCCATTGAGAGAGTGAGGCAACCTGTTCCGCACTCACCCCACAGGTCTCTTGTACCAAGAGACGCTGTCACACGATCATGCAGACAGCCCCGTGCGGGGCAGCCCCGAAAGGCATCCAGGACCTGACCGAGTGCCCAGACTCCACTAAAATCACAGTCACGCAATGACGTCCTGTGATGTGTGACAGACCGTGACTGGCCCTTGAAACAAAAGCTGTCCATAATGTAACTGTCAGCTATCAATGCATGGTGCACACCTCTAAAAGCTGCACTGTACAGGCAGCATTACGACACACACACAAGACGCCTATTTATAGGTGACGGATTGTCGACACAGACAATCACCCCCTGACTATTCATAGACTCTCCACTTCATGCAAAGCACATCCTGCTATTGACCGAACATACACCTATGAGATATGCGGCATTCTGTAGAAAATGACACCAACACAGACACACAAAACCACACACACAAACATATCTGCACATGCCTGCACACATCATCGTACTCTGCTACCCACACGCATGCATACACAACGTAACCCAGCCATCAACTAAGCCTTTGCCATACTATTTTGCAACACATCACAACGAGGAACGACAGCCACTACTCCAACGGACCCGTGCCCAATCCATCCCTCACATGCCAGCCGCGCTGGCCCGCACCTTGATGCGACCATTTGCGCCCATCCTATACAGTGCTCCCCACTTCTGCTCAAAGTCAACAAGTTTGATCTCAGGCGACCTTCCCTGCAGCCATGCAAACGGTATCCCACAACCTATCCTAACATCTACTTCCACCCTATCCCACTCCCTCTGAATGTCTGCTGCCGCAGCTCTGCCAGAAACCTGCACGCCACAGCCTTAGCAGCGTATGATGAGCTGCCCGGCTCGCCAGCTGTACCCCGTTGGCTGTCCATGCTGCTGCTGCTGCTGCTGCTGCTGCTGTCCTCCGCATTGCTGTTGTTGTGGCTCTGAGATTGCGAATTGCTGCCTGCATTGTGGCTGCCGCTGCCATCGCTGCCATCTGCACTGGCCACAGTCACGCCAGCCCTGATGCTGCTGCAGCGCACCACCCAAATGGATTCCAGCAGCAGCAGACGCAGCTGCGTCCACATCTGCTGCTGCCCTGCTGGCGGCGCCCACACACTGAAGTCATCCAGCAGCAGCAGACGGCTGTTAATAACAGGGACCACTGCTCCGGGCTGCACACGCTGCCACACCTGTTGCGCGTACCACTGCCATGCTGCTGCAGCTACAGGGCACTCCACTAACAAGTGGGTGAGGGTCTCCAGTTGCTGCGGCTGCTGACACTGCTGTGCTGGGCAGGTAAAGTGAGCCGGCGCGCGCCTGCTGGATGCCAACATGCGCCGTGCGCCTACCTTCACTCCTGCATGCAGAAGCCGCCAGCCAAACACTCGCAGCCGCCTCGGCAGCTGGGTGTCTTTCAGCCGCTGATAACTCGCCACCCAGCGGTGCTGCCTGGCATTGACAGCACCCACGGATTGAGTGATCGGGTCCAGTAGATCATTGTGTGCTGGGCAGCTGATGCGCTGCTGTTGCTGCTCCTGTTGCTGCCGCTGAGCCGTGACTACTGCTGCTGCTGTTGCTGCGCGCTGTCTTGGCAGCTCCCGCTCCCTGGACGGATCCATCCAGGACGCATGGTAAGCTGCCATCATAGCTGCATCGCTAAACCGCTGGCTGTCACTGCTGTTGCTGCTGCGATTGCCAGGCGCCTCGCTACTTTGCTGCATTTGCTGGAAGGACCGTTTCTGAGCTGCCTCCATCTCCTGCAAGCCGTCCTGTGGCGCCTCAGCACCCAGGCGGTTGCGCCACAGGCGCGGGCGCATGCCGACACCTGATACCCATCCCTTTTTGCACTGCCGACTGCATTGCTCCTGCAGCAGCCTGCATGTTGCCACCTTTGGCGTGAACTGCAGCAAGCTGACAGCAAACCCCATCCCCCATACACTAGGATCTACGCGAATGTCTGCCCAAGCACCCACCAGGTACCATGACGGCGTGCTTCGCGATTGCTGCTGCTGCTGTTGCTGTTGCTGTGTTGAATTTATTGATTCGCGGCAGACATTGCGCAAAGTGCCCTGATTTACTCCAAAAATTAAAAAGAGGAGACACTTCAGGAGGGCAGCGTGCTGAGATACTTCAGAGGGCGGTTATGAGACTGGATAGTAAGGGTACTCGGTTCTTGTCACATGTCACTGTGACACGTGACAGCGTGTTTAGACAGCGATCGGCAACACATCCGGATCCGCTACACCAAGGTCACAATGTCCCAACCATTGTTGCTGGTAACTGATTAACTTCAAACAGAAAAACAACTGCATCTGCCATGCGCTGGCTTCAGCCTACAGATGCAACCTCCAGCGTAACCCCCGAGCTGGAAGCGACCTGATAGCATTATCCACATGTGTGCCACGCGCATGTGGAGCTGCAGCAAGCAACACAGAAGCCAGTGAAAGTTGAGCACCCGTTTATGTTACGAGCCGCCAGCTTAACAGCGGCATCTAGCCTGCTGAGGACTTTGCAAGTGAGCTGCACAACGCTGGCAGCCCATGGGCTACTGGCCAATAATGCACACAAGCCACAATGCACAAGGGACGCAACGCACTGACATAAAACCCACCAAGTCGAAGATCCTCGCCTAGCTGCTGCATGTACTGACTAGGATGCCTGCATCACAATTGCACTCACAGCAGCATGCACCGCCACAAAGTACAGCACAAACAGGCCGCGGATCTGCGGACGCTTGTACAAGCCCATCAGGCCCACGGGGGTGCCTGCAGCAGTCCTGCCACCCGCAAGGCCACCCAGCCCTGGCCCCAAGCCCCTGTGCCGCATCACGCGCCTGCCTGCTGCTGCTGCAGGGCTGTCGGACAGCGCCTGGCTCGCGTGACTCATGCTGCCACCCATGCCACCCTGCCCAGCAGCAGACGCAGCCGGCTCGCCATCCCCATCACCACCTGCTGCTGCATCTGAGCTGGTGCCTGCGCCCGCCGCTGCAGCCAGGTACATCTGCGTCACCTCGTGCGTGCGCTGGTGGGCAGCGGTCAACTCCTTCCGCAGCGCATCGATCTCGACCTGCAGCTGGGTCACACCTGATCCCGCAGCACCTGCTGCTGCTGCTGCTGCAGCCGGTCCCTGGCTGCCACCATCAGCATCTGCATGACTAGCACCTGCCGAGTCTGCTGCTAGTTGCTGCTCCAGACGTGCCAGCCGCTCATCCCTGCCTGCCAGCGCACTGCGCAGCTCCTGCACGTCTGCCTCTGCTGCCGCCAGTGCAGCATCGCGCGCCTCCACCACGCCACGCAGGCGATCCTGTGTGGCCGACACCGCCTCTGACACTGCCGCCTGCAGCTGCTGGCGCATGGCCTCCCCACCCTGCAGGCAGGCGGGTGGTGAGGAGAGCGGCAGGCGGGTGAGCGGCAGGCAATGGCCACATGCGAGCAAGGCAGGCAGCAAGTGCCTGGAGGGGGTTGGGTCCACGGCTGCACTTCCAGTCAAGTAGTGGTGAACAGCACGCCGCAGCAGCGGCACCTGCCAGATTTCAGCTCTTGTAGCACAGGAGCACATGACGATGGAGGGCAGCGTGCGGGAGAGCAGGCACATTGCCTGCATGCGACCACCTTAACAACAGGCATGCTTGCATCAACAACGCTGCCAGCGGGTGGGAGTTGTGACCCCATGGCTGCACATTCCAGCCGGCAGAGTGCAACCACCCCCCCAACTCACCACGGCTGCCAGCTGCTCCCGTGCAGCGTCCAGCTGCTGCTGCAGCTCTGCCATAGCCGATGCGCTGTCTGCCGCTTGCTGCTGCAGCTGCTCCACCTGCTGCTGGGCTGCGTCCAGCTGGGCCAGGTCCTGCAGGGCCTCCCGCAGGTCGGCCAGCGCCGCCTCCTTGGCGGCCAGCTGGGCCTGCAGCTGCCCCACCTCGCGCTGGGCGGCAGACAGCTGCGCCTGCAGGCCAGACAGCTGCGCCTGTGGGCAGAACCAAGCGCAACATGGATGCGCGAGATGGTGAGGGGCGGCAGGCTTCCAAGTTCTCCATGGCAGGCTGGGCATCACAAACAGTCCAAGGCGCTGTCAGGCGGATGAGACCAGCATGGACAACAGAGGCAGCATTGCTGATGCTGCTTACGAAAAGACGCCTGCAAACAAGGTACCACCCAAGCCAATGCAAAGCAGTACTTACGTTCACGTCCATCTGTGCAGCATCTGCAGCAGCCATGGCCTCGGCCTGCTGCCTTGCTGATGAGCGTGTCGCCTCCAGCTGCTGCTGCAGGTCCTGCACTGCCTCCGCATGCCTGCCACGCTCCTGCTGCAGCTGCCGCATCGCGTCCTCCTGGCCTGCTTGCTGCTGCTGCACCAGGCCCTCGTGTGCAGCAGCAGCGATTCCGTCTTCGCCTGCTATCGCAGCAGCCAGCTGCTGCTGCAACTCCGGCACAGCTGCCTCGCCCTGCTGGACCCGCTGCTGTACCTCCTGCAGCTGGCATGTTGCAGCATCACGCTCAGCAACTGCGGCTGCCAGCTGCTGCTGAAGCTGCTCGGTCTCCTCCTGCTGCTGCTGGAGCTGTGCCGCCTGCTGCCGCAGCTGCTGCCGCGCCTCTGACAGGCTGCCCTCCAGGCCCTCTGCATGCGCCGCTGCGGCATCTCGTGCAGCTGCAGCGTGGCAGGTGTGAGGTGGCAAGCGCCAACAGCGGTGACACCAGGTGAGTGGGGTGCTGCAGGTGTGTGCAGCATGTCCGGCAGCAGCAGCGCAACCATGCGGTAGGCAAGACACATGCAAGTCCACGATGTTGCATGGACGCATGCACCAAACTGCATGATGATCATCAGCACGCTGCACAGCACACGCAACTTGTTGAAAATGCTGAGCAGCCCACCAATAACAGATACACTTTTCACAAGATGTGGCAGCACAGCTTTGAGCGGCGGCGAGGAGCACATGACATGACACGCCATCTTGCACACACCTGTCAGTGCCAGCTTGCCATCAGCCAGCTGGCGCCTCTGCTCATCCACCGTGGCCACTGCTGCCCTGTGCTGCTCCTCTGCCCCTGACAGCTGCTGCTTCAGGACCTCAACCTGACAAAGGCAGCGCGACAGGAGGCACGGTACGTGTCAGCATCGGCAGGGACCAACGCATGAACAAGCCGCGTGAAGTGAGTCAGGGGGAAGAGAGCATGTGTCAGGGCAGCGCTTGAATAAATGAGCTGCACGTGGCCTGCTCACACATGCCACCCGCGCAACAGAACGGCAGATGCACGTGCGACGATGAGTACACCATCTGCCGCATGCAACCCGCCAGGACTTTTAGGTGCACCAGCCGTCTTGATGAGTGCACAGGTCCAGGAGCGTGTTGGGGAGAATGAGCACGCACTCCTGCACAGCACTAAACACAGGAAACCCACACCGCAACAGCAGCAGCCTGGCCCCTCTCTCGCCTACCAGTTGAGCGAGCTCAAGCCTGCTGCCTGCAGGAGTGCCGCTGGCAGGGCGCGGCTCCCGGCTGCTGAAGGGACTGGCGGGGCTCACAGGGCTGCCAGGCTCAGCAGCAGCAGCAGCAGCGCCCAGCTCCAGCTGCACCTGCAGCGCTCCTCTGGCTGCTGTTGCGTCTGCCAGCTGTGCCTGCAGCTGCTGCAGGGCTGCGCTGCTGGCGTTGTCGAGCTCGGCCAGCTGCTGCTGCGTGGTGTTGAGTTGGCTGCACGTGTCACTCAGGATCACCTGCTTGGCCGCCACCTCGGCCTGCAGCTGCACCAGCTGCATTGCATGGGCAGGATGCGCAGGTGGGCAGGAGGCGCAGGTGGGCAGGCAGGCATGGCAAAGAACAACAGCAGCTTCAGCACCAGGTGTAGCAGCAGCAGCTTTGGCAGCAGCAGCAGCAGCAGCAGTACCAGCAGGCTTGACAAGCACAGTTGCACCGACGCGACACGATGTGCCGGCAAGGGCACTTCTGCTTTCACAGCACCACCCCGATAACCATCAACACGCTGACTAGTAGCCGTGCACCGCATTCAGGTCAGCCAACATGCCGCGGCCCCTGCCCGTCTGCATGCACATTCTCACAGACACAACCGCACACACCCCAGCCACACCAACCCCCTCACCACTGAACACTACTCGAGCACCAGTTCCTGGCAACACAGCACCAGAGCAGCACAGCAGCGTCACACACAACCAACGAATTGACAGAGCCGCCGATGTCTCCAAGTTCTGGCAGGCACGACATGCAGAGCCCAACTCCAACCCAACCTGCTTGCGATCACTGGCAGCGTGCGCACCTGTGTCTGCAGCTGCACCCTGGCTCCGCCCCCTGCAGCAGCCCCCGCTCCCTTGACGCCAGCAGCTGCTCAAGCTCCGACACACGGCACAGCGCAGCCAACAGCTCGGCAGCAGCAGCGTCAGCACCTTCTGCGACGCGGACGCTGCCGCCCTCTGCCTCAGCAGCTGCCAGCTGCTGCTGCAGCTCCTGCAGTTGTGTTGTGAGCTGGTCACGAGCCGCTGCTGCATCTGCCAGTGCTGCTTGCTGCTGCTCGACCGTAGCCCGCAAGGCCGCCAGCTGTGCCTGCAGCTCACCCGCTGCTGGAGAAGTCGCTGTCGATGCTGCATTGGGCTGCTCACCCCCCAAGCCGGCCCAGCCGCCCTCCTCCTCTTGCTGGTGCCACTTGATCTCCTGCCACTGCTGCTCAACAACATGGCCTGGCCAGGGCCACCTGCTTCTGCATTAGAGGCACCAGCAGCTTCAGGTGCAGCTGGCTGCTCCCATCCTCCCCAGCCGCTACCCTGCTGCTGCTCAATTGCAAGCTGTGCTGGCTGCTCATGCTGCTCGACACCTGGCTCTTGCAGCTCTGGAACCTGCTGCTGCTGCTGCTGGAGTAAGTCTTGCAGCTGCTGCTGCAACATTGCCAGCTGGCTGTCCTTCTGAGCCAAGTCGGCCTCCAGTGCTGCGGCCCTAGCCTTGTTGGACTCGTACGCCGCCTTCAGCTTGGCAAACTGCTCCTTGGCTTTCAACAGCTTGGCCTGCAGTGCAGCATGCGCCTCGGCAGGCACAGCATCCTCACCAACAGCAGCAGCTGGTGATGACACGCCTGTTGCTGCCGCAGCAGGTTCTACTGGCGTCTCAGGCCGCCGCTGCTGCTGCTGCTGCTGCTCCTGCAGCTGCTGCTGCAGCGCTGCACGCTGTGCCTCCAGATCAGCTACCTCTGCCTCTAAAGCTGCGGCCCTAGCCTTGTTGGACTCGTACGCCGCCTTCAGCTTGGCAAACTGCTCCTTGGCTTTCAACAGCTTGGCCTGCAGTGCTGCATGCGCCTCGGCAGGCACAGCACCCCCACCAACAGCAGCAACGTGCTGCGCTGCATCTGTCTGCTGCTGCAGCTCCTGCACCTGCGCCTCTGCTGCCTCTGCCCGAGCTGCTGCATCACCCAATGCTGCTAGCTGCTGCTGGGCCTCACTCAATTGCTGCTGGGCCTCACTCGACTGCTGCTGGGCTGCAAGCAGCATCTGCTGCAGCTCCTGTTCACTGGCGCGGCTGCTTGCAGCAGCAGGCCCCACAGCATCTGCTGCCTGGTCTGCTGCTGCGGGTCCTGCAGCGGTGCTGTCAGCAACGGGCAGGTCGCTGTCCCAGCCTGACCACCCCGCGTCACCGTCAGCCTGGGCAGCCAGCGCCTCCAGCGGAGCACCCGCAGTGCCTGCACCACCGGGAGATGTACCTGCTCCTGCCACCCCTGCTGCTGCTGGTGCTGATGGGTCCTCTGTTGCTGCCTGCAGCTGGGCTGCTGCAAGTGCGGCCTGGCTTGCAGCCAGCTCTTTCTGCAGCGCTGCCAGCTGGGAGCGTGCATCAGCAAGCTCAGCAGCAGCCACCTCAAGCTGCTGCTGCTGCAGCGCTGCACCTTCGATAGCTGGCACAGCTTGCTGCTCGCGCTGCTGTTCACTGCTCGCGCTGTTGCGGTCAGCAGCATTAGCGGCCTCAGCGCCTGCATCCTGCTGCTCCAGCCTGGCCATCAGGAACTGCATGTCTTCAGCCTGGGATGAGAGCTCAGCCTCACGAGCTGCCAGGTCAGCATGCAGTGCTGCCAGCTCAGCACGCGCCTCAGCAAGCGCTGCCGCCAGCTCAGCAGACGCCTCACCCCCTACTGCTGCAGTGTGGTCAGTTGAGGCTGTTTCATCAGGTTGAGGCTGCACCTGCACCTGCTGCTGCTGCTGCTGCTGCTGCTGTGCCTCCAGCAGCTGCTGCTTCAGCAGCTCCACCTGCCCCTGTAACTGGGTGATGGTGCCTGCGTGGTCCTCCAGCTGGGCTGCCAGGTGGCGCGCCTCGGCACGCAGCACACCACCCTCGGCAGCAGCGCGCTCAGAGCCGGCACGAAGCAGCGCCAGCTCCTGCTGCAGCACCTCAATGCGCTGCTGGTGTTGGGGGTCTGCAGTCTCTGCTGCTTGCTGCTCTCCTATGGGTGGTGCCTCAACTGGCTGCTGCTGCTCCTGCTTTTTTGCAGGCTGCTGCTGCTGCGCTGGCATTTCCAAAGGTGGCAGGTCTTCCTGCCAGGCACCCCAGCCACCATCATCAGCATCAAAAGCACCCGCTTCACCATCAGATGGCTCAGGCGCTGCTACACCTGCAGCAGGTGCTGCCGAGGTGACTTCTTCATCAATCACGTCAGCAGCAGCAGTGCCAACGCGGCTGTCACTGACTGCAGACTCTGTCTGTACCGCTGGCGGCAGCGGCATGTCCGCATGCAGCATCTGCTGCTGCAACTGCCCAAGCAGAGCCTCACGCGCTGCTAGCTGATGCTGCAGCTCGGCGATGCTGGTGTCCCGCTCTTGCAGCGCCTGCTGAGCCTCCAGCAGTGCCTCCTCAGCCTCTGCCAGCTCGGCCTGCTGCTCCCCGCCGCTCAGGGGTGCTGCCAGGTCCTGCAGGTTCTCCTTGAGGTCTGCAATCTCTGACTCGCGAGCCTCCAGCTGCTGCTGCAGCTGCCAAACCTCCGCCTGCAGGGCATCTGCAGCCTCAGGTGCAGCAGGCGCCGCATCCTGCCTGCTGCTGCTGCTGCTGCTGCTTGGCAGCTGCCAGCTGCTGTCGCGCATTGTCCAGTTCAGCAGAGGTGTCCTGCAGCTGCTGGCGCACGTCCGCAAGCACAGCAGCTGCATCAACAGCCTGCTGCTGAGCCTCTTGCAGCACCTCTTCTTTAGCCTGCAGCTGCTGCTGCAGGTCAGCAGCTGCAGCGCCACTGTCTGCCACTGCCTGCTGCTGTTCCTGGAGCTGCTGCTGCAGGGCCTCAACCTCGCCTGCGGACACCACTGCCTGCTGCTGTGCTGCTGTCAGTGCCTCCTCCCGCTGCTGAAGCTGCTGCTGCAGGCCCTGCAGAACCACAGCA
Source organism: Scenedesmus sp. NREL 46B-D3 (assembly GCA_014080715.1). Taxonomy (NCBI): domain Eukaryota; kingdom Viridiplantae; phylum Chlorophyta; class Chlorophyceae; order Sphaeropleales; family Scenedesmaceae; genus Scenedesmus; species Scenedesmus sp. NREL 46B-D3. Next base: position 19,677 of record JACERP010000235.1, read on the forward strand.
CCATCTGCCGCCTGCTGCTGTGCTGCTGTCAGTGCCTCCTCACCCTGCCGCACCTGCTCGTGTGCTTCAGCGAGCTGCTGCTGCAGCCGCTCCACCTGCTGCTGTGCTGCGTCCAGCTGGGCCAGGTCCTGCAGGGCCTCCCGCAGGTCGGCCAGCGCCGCCTCCTTGGCGGCCAGCTGGGCCTGCAGCTGCCCCGCCTCGCCCTGGGCGGCAGACAGCTGCGCCTGCAGCTTGGCCGCCTCGCCATGTTCAACGTTGAGGCAGGCCAGCTCAGCCTGGGCTGCCTGCAGCAGCTGCTGCGAGTTGCTCAGCGAGTCCTGGCGGTGCATGCGCTGCTCCTCTGCGCGGGCGAGCTGCGCCTGCAGCTGAGCCAGCGCATCGTCGTGCGCGGCTTGCTGCTGCTCCAGCTGCTGCTGCAGCTCCTGCACCTGCTGCGCGCCTGCCGCCTGTGCCTCCTCCAGCTCCTTCACCCTGCCGCCTCTGGCTTGGAACTTCTCACGCAGCAGCTTGAACCTCTCACCGGCTGCCTCATGCTTAGCCTCCAGCGCGGCATATGCGGCCTCAGCATCTGCCAGTTTAGCTGTCAGGTCAGCAGTGCTGCCTGCTGCCTGTTGAGACGCTAGAACAGCTGCTCCATCTGCTGCCTGCTGCTGTGCTGCTGCCGCTTCTGCTTGTGCAGCTGCCAGCGCTGCCAGCGCATCTTCCAGCTCAGACTGCAGACGGGAGGCAGCAGCCTTGGCTACCTCAAGCTCAGCAAGAGCAGCTGCAGCAGCAGCTGCAGCCGCTGCCAGTGCACCAGTTTCGCTATGTGCGGCGCTCGCCTCAGGTGCAGTTGCACCAGCACCAGCGGCGGCTTGTGCTGGCGCTGTGCCCTCAGCTGCTTGACCATCTAGAGGCAGGAAGCCTTCATCATCACCCCAGCCCTGCCAGTCAGAGCCAGCTTCTTGGGCAGCAGCATCCGGCACCTGCTGCTGCTCGGTGTTGTGTGCTGCTTGCTGCTGCAGCTGCAGATGTGCTGCTTCCAGCGCTGCCTGCAGGCTCTCCACCTGTGCCTGCAAGACGTGCTCAGCAGCCTGTGCCTCAACGGGTTGCGCCGCAAAGCCTGCTGCTTCACCACCAGCCTCAACCGCAACTGCCGCAGCTGCATCTGTGCCATGCACCCCTGTTGTTGCTGCTGCATCAGCGGCCATAGCACTCGGCCCCTCCCAGTCATCTCCCCACCCTCCAGCTGCACGTTCCAGCAGTGCTGCTGCTTCAGCAGCCGCAGGGATGGTCTGCTCAGCTGCTGCTGCACCCGGCTGCTGCTGCTGCTGCTGCTGCATTGCCAGCAGCTGCTGGTGCGCGGCATCCAGCTGCTGCTTCAGCTGCAGTGCCTCCTGCTCTGCCTGGCCCAGCTGGGCCTGGCTGACTGCAAGCTCCTCCTGCAGACGCGCCACATCCGCAGCCAGTGCACTGCTGCTGCTGCCTCCCTCTGCAGCATCAGCATCCCAGCCAGACCAGCCATAAACATCTGTTGCTGCTGCTGCCGGCTGCTGCTGCTGCGACTCTTCCACGGCATTCACTTGCTGCTTCAGCTGCTCAGCTCCGCACTTGCATGCGCCAATCCTTCATGGCTTGCTGCAGCTGCAGCTGCATGTCATTCTCTGCTGCAGTGGCGGCGGCTGCATCAGCACGTGCTGCCTCCACGCACGCGCACGCATGGCTGAGCTCGTCCGTCAGGCGCTCTACTTGGGAATGCAGCTGCTGCCTGTGTGGCGACAGCTGCTGTTCCTGTTGCTGGGACTCGCTGGCCCCTGCTGTGTGTGCAGCGGCCGCTGGCGGGGAAGCTGCAGGCTGTGCTGCTGCACCTTCCTGCTCAGCAACTGACCAGCTGTCAGCCCAGTCACCATCATCGGCACTGCTGCAACATCCAGCTCCTGTGCCGAGGCCTCTGCTGGGGCAGCGGTAACTACGGCTGATGCTGTTGCTGATGCAAGGCTCTCTCCTGCAGACTGCTGCTGCTGCTGCTGCATTGCCAGCAGCTGCTGGTGTGCGGCATCCAGCTGCTGCTTCAGCTGCAGTGCCACCTGTTCTGCCTGGCCCAGCTGGGCCTGGCTGACTGCAAGCTCCTCCTGCAGACGCGCCACATCCGCTTGTGTTGCTGCCAGGGCAGCGATGTTGTTGCTACCGACATTGACATCCCACCCCTCACCACCCTCCCCAGCAGCAGCTGCAGCGTCCTCTGCTGCTTGCTGCTGCAACTGGTCGGCCTGCTGCTGCTGCTCCTGCAGCTGAGCTACTTCTGCCTGCAATGCTGCCACCTGCGCCTGCGCCTGCTGCCGCTGCTGCTGCTGCTCTGCATTGAATTCTGCCCGCAGCGCTCCCAGCGACCTTTCATGCCCAGCCTCAATCAGCCTGAAGTTCTCAGGTACAGCTGACAGCTCTGCATTGGTCTCCTGCAGCTCGTGCTGCTTCTCCACAAGCTGCTGTTGCACCTGCGCCAGCTGTTGCTGCACCTGAGCCAGCTGCTGCTGCAGGCTAGGGCCAGCCACACTGTCAGCCTGCTGTCCTTCCTCCTCGGTCCCCTCACCCCACTCGCCTGCCTGCCACAGCTGCTGCTGCTGCTGCTGCTGCTGCTGCCAGAGCTGCTGCATGCGAGCCAGCTCAGCATGCGCCTGCTGCAGCTGCTGCCGAAGGTACTCCAGCCCATGCCCACTGATCAGGGCATCAAGGTCGGCAGACTGGGCTTCCAGCTGCTGCTGCTGCTGCTCCAGCTGCTGCTGCAGCGCGGTGACCTGCAGCTGTGCAGCTTCAGCCTCTGCGTGTGCCCTGTGAGCCATCTGCTGCCATTCCAAAAACTCATCGTTGAGCAGCGACTTCGAGCTGGCAGGCTCTCCTGCGAGCGCTGCAACATCAGGCTGATGCTGCTCATGCTGTGTGCCAGGAGGCTCTGCCGTGCTGTCTGCCACTGCCAGCTGCCCTGGCTGCTGCTGTGGCAGGGCAGCTGCTACTTGGTGCCTGGCTGCTGCCAGCTCCTGCTCCGCTGCCGCAAGCTGCAGGAGCAGTCGAGTGCAACGCAGGCAGCACAGCTTCAGGTCGTGCTCCCAACCACAGCGTTTCTACGCCCATTGAAGCATGAGCAATGTACAAACACTATGCGCATTATGAGCACCCGCAACACCCTGTGTGCAAACCAATGCATTGCACGCCTAGGCAGGTTCCTTGATCAGATTCTGCCCACAGCAGGGAACTGCACATGGACAGCACAAATCAGTGCATAATAAATCGGTGCATAAAAAATCAGTACACTCCGCCAGCACACACCTGCTGCTGCAGCTCGGCAATCTCCTCCTTCTGTGCCGCAATCTTGTCCTTCTGCTTCTTTGCCACGGAGTGCAGCTTGGCAGCCTGAGCGGCAGCAGCAGCAGCAGCTGCACCCCCGCTGCCCTCAGCAGCACCTGGTGGCGCCCTCCCGGGGCTGGCGGGTGGGCTGCTGGCCCGCGCTGCGCTGCTGCTGGCAGCTGCCCCTGCATCAGTGCGAGCAACCTACAGACAACATACACGAAGTACGCAGTCAGCACAGGACCAGCAGTCAAGAGTACAACATGGCTTCACAGTTATCTGCCAGAGGCCATCTGCGGCGACACTGCAGCGGGGATGCTGAAGCTCCACGTGCCAGGACACGTATCTGCACAAGCTTCAGGAGCCCGCTGCGGGCCGTGCTTGCGCGCTCACCTGCTGCTGCAGCATGAGCAGCTCCGCCTCTGCCTCTTGTGCCCTGGTCACTGCAGCCTGCAGCTCAGCTTGGTACCTGCAGGCCAAGCCACACAGCAAGCATGTAGACATAGCAATGTCAGTAAGATGTAGGGATGCAGAGCGTGCCACGTGCGGCAGCAGGGCTGGGTCAGCACTGTTTGACGGGAGCAAATGCTTGCCGGGGGCACAGTGTGCAGTTAGCTGCATGCGCTGTTCGAGCGCCGTACAAACTGCAGCACCGCAGCACCATGCAGCGCTGCCGCAATTGCGGCCATCACCACCACATTTCGCATGCTCTCGCGCTGCCCTGCACATGCGACAAGCAGCATCACCCCGTTTCGCACCACCACCCCAGCCCTGGACAGCTGCAGGCCCACTCACCGCTTCTGCGTGCTTGCTGCGAGCCTCTCCGCCTCCTCCTTTGCACTGACAGCCTCCAGCAGCTGATCCTCCAGCTCAGCCACAACATCATCGTCAGCGGCAGCAACAGCAGCAGCGCTGCCGCCCAGCCTGCCTCCTGCACGCGCAGTTGGGCTGCCCCCGCTGCTGCCAGATCTGCGGCGCTCGCCCGCGGCAGCATCTGCTGCTGCTGCTGCTACTGCAGCAGCAGCTTGAGCGTCCTGGAGCTGCTGTGCCTGTTCAGCCAGCTGCTCCCTCAGCTGCTGCAGCTCTGCATCTGCCCTGTCGCGCTGTGCGGCATCGTCTGCCATGCCTGCGCTGAGTGCGTCCAGCTGGTCTTGCTTGTCTGCCAGGTCGGCACGCGCAGCAGCCAGCTGCAGGCGCAGCACGCACCAAGGCGCGGCAGACCAGCAGGAGACACAGCAGAAGCGGCGGCGCAGCGCAACAGCACAGGATGAGCACCAGAAGAGAGGCGCAACAAGGCAGGCAACACGCAGCAGCACAGCAGCTAGGGGTGACTCATCATCAACACTGCCTAGCCGCGTCTAGTTCAGCACAGCACAGAAGCTGCAGCAACAAATACGGCATCTGCTGCACGGTTGTCCCGCTCGCCTCCGTCCCCCCACCCCAGAATCCTGCCCCAGCCCAGCAGCTACCCCGGCACACCTGCTGCTGCGCATCCGCAGCGCTCGCCAGCGCGTCTTGCAGCTCCCGCCGCAGCCCCGCCACCTCCTGCTGCGCCGCTGCCAGCTGTGCTGCGGCCGCCTCGGCCTCTGCAGGTGCAGCCGCGTCCCAGCCAGCAGCAGCATCCGCGGCATCCCAGCCGCCCATGCTGAGGCCCTCCAGGGCCCTGTCACTGGCATGTGCCTGCAGCTGCTCAAGCTCCAGCTGCAGCTCTGTGATCCGGGCCTGTGCAGCTGCCAGCTCAGCTGCTGACTCAGCACGCGCAGCAGTGACCTGCTGCCCGACGTCTGCATGTGCGGCTGCTAGCTGTGCAGCTGACGCCTCCAGCTGCTGCTGCAGTTCTGCCACCTCTGCTGCAGCACCACCGTGGCTGTCTTCTGCTGCTGCCCCTGCAGCCAGCTCTGCGCCGGTGGCTGATGGCTGGCGCAGCACAAGCTGCAGCTGCACGAGGTGCTGCTCTACTTGTTCGCTCTGCTGCTGCTCGGTGGCACCTGCTGCCGTCGCCGCTGCTGCCAGTTGTGCCACTTCCTGCTGCAACTGCTGCAGGCCTTGCTGTGCTGCAGCCATGGCCTGGTCCCTCTGCTGCAGCAGCTGCCGCAAGCCGGAGAGCTCAAGGATCAGCGCATCATGCTCCTGCAGGTGCTGCTCTGGTTGTTGCGTTGGCTGCTGCTCTAGTTGTCGAGGTGCATTTACGCCATTAACCTGCTGCAGTTCTGCAAGCTGCTGCTGCAGTTGCTGCACCTGCCGTCACAACCAACGCAGGGTTGCAGCACATGTAATCTACAAGAGGTGGCATTTTGCTGCATTGGCATTGCCGTACATTGGCCTGCACATAAACTGGAACTGGCCTGACAGCTGCCTACAACAATGGCTCTCGAGCTTCACTCCCTTTCCATGCTCAAAATTTGTAGCCTGCTCACCTGCTGCTTGCTGTCTGTCAGCTGTTCCTTCAGCCCACGCGCCTCAGTCTTGCCCTTCCTGTGCAGCGCCTTGAGCTCCTCAAACTGCACCTTTCCCCGCTCAAGCTTGCCGCGCAGCTTCTCACGTACTTCAACAAACTCAGACCAGGGCACCCACTCCCTTTGCTGCTGCAGCTGCTGGTGGGTGATCATCTGAAGCTGAGATGGCGCTGCTCTCACGTGAAATGGGCAGGTCAGACAGCGCTGCTGAGTGTGCTGCAGCCAGTGGCTCTTCCCACTCTGCATCCACGTCAGCCCATCCGGCATTGGTTGCTGCAGCGGCAGCGGCAGCTGAGGTTGCTGCTGCCGCATGTGTGCTGACAGGGCTACTCACTAGCTCATGCTCCTGAGCTTGCTGCTGTGGCTGCTCAGTTGCGCCAGCCTGCTGTTGCTGGTAGTGGGGGTGGTATGGCTGGTAAGGGAGGTGGCTTGACGGCTGGGCCGCCACCTCTCCCTGCTGCTGCTGCTGCTGCTGCTGTTCGTGATCCTCGCGCAGCAGCTGGACGGCAGCCGCAGCAGTGGTGCTGGCGTCCAGTGCAGCCTGCTGCTGCGCATCTACAAAACCTGAGCCATGGTCTGGCCCTGCCTGCTGGTCGCTGCTCTGACCAATGGCATCTACAGCAGCAGCTGCTGCAGCAGCCTCTGGCTCTATGTTCTCCTGCTGCGCTGCCGCGGCTGCTGAGGTGCCTGCTGCCTCTGCTGCAGCAGCGCCTGCACGGGCCTGCACTTTGGCTGCCAAGGCATGCACTTTGGCTGCCAGCTCAGGGCTTGCTGCAGCTGCTACCGCGGTGCCCGGGGCTGCTACCTGTGCCTGCAGTGCTGTCAGCAGTGCTACCAAGCGCTGCATCTGGGTGGCCGCCAGCTGCTGCCGGTGCTGCTTCTTTTCCCTGCCGCGCTGAAGCTGCAGGACACAGGAGTTTGAGGAGCGGAAAGCGCACTCACCAGCCCATGCACATCTCACAGAACACCAGGGTGTATAGTTGCAGTGCAGGCACATGCAGTGCACAACCACAAGATGCACTTGAAGCACTGCCATGCCATGCAACCACCTCACATACTAGCTGTTGGTAGCAGTCAAAGCCAACTAGAACAGTGCACAGTCACGCTATTAGTCAATGTGGTAAGCTGCAAACAAGAGAAAAACATCTTTCTGTTGCTTATTTTGTTTTTTGCGCGTGCAGCAGGGGCGGGTGCACAGGCACCAAGGGCGGGACACACGCTGTCAAGCAGCAGCAGGAGCAGCAGCGCTGCAACCCACCGACAAGCGCCCATAGGCGGCATGGAAGGCGCGCCTCCTGTCTGGGTCACGATAGTCGTCCATCGTGAAGCCGGTGGCGGCCAGACCACGTGACAAGGTGCCAGCTGCCACGTGGAACAGCTTCTCCTGCGTGATGCCCAGCTTCACTGGGTCAAAAACATCCCGCAGTCGCGCAGTCAAGAACTGCTTCTTGTTGTTGTTGAACTCTTCCCGCACCGCCTGTTATTCGAGGGCAGCAAAACGAGCAGCAGGCAGCAGGGATGCAAGCGTGTTTGCAGGACAAGCTTGCGTGTGTTCTTGCAGCTGTGTGCATGCCAGGTAACGCAGACTCGCACAAACAGTGCTCTACCGGCATCACAGTAAGATTTTGATGGCATTGCGATGCCTGCAGCCGCTTGAAAGCTGGCAGCAAGGCTCTGGTTGTGTAACCGCTTCACAAAGCTGCTGCTGCTGTTTCTGTTGCAGCTGTTCGGGCCTTGCTGCAGCCTGGCCCTACCTCTGGCAGCAATGCCCACAGCACATCGCAACAAAGTCCAAAATCAGCCGGTTCACTGAGGCACACGGCGTCAATCAGCGGGTCTGGCAGGTAGGGAGAGTACAGTGCACTGTTCGTGTTGTGAAGGTTCGTCTTTTGGAGCTGCGCCATGGCGCGCAAAATTTTGCAGATATCGCCTACTAGCACTTGATATACATTGTTGTCAAGTGATCAAACATCAGCTTCGTGGTCGCTGCCGAAGTGGTTGGGGCACCCAACTGTTGACCCCAGCAGCTTTGAGACAGCACACAAAGAGATCTTGCAATATTGGCAGGCGATTGCAGCCTGTCTACAGACAGAGTGACTACGGCCTGTACAAGTGTGTCACATAGGCATGGGAACAACAGCATGGGAACAATCTGCGTAACGTAAAGCTGTTTGCCGGAGCCTGTGCTCAATGTATGCTAACGCTCAACATTCACGTGTTTCCAAAAGTGAAAGCTGCCCTACGGCACAACTTTCCTAGCAGCACCAACCCACAGCAGATTGTCCCAACGCACCCAACTGGCCACCATTCGTGCAGAAGCGCGCAGTTGAAGTTTATTAACATGCTGTCCAGTGTACGTAGCAGCAGTTTAGGGTGGCTCAGCAGCAGCAGCGGCAGCTCACAAGTAACATGCCACCCCCCTCTGCAGCACTCCATGCTGCTGGCTGCCCCGGTGCAGCTGAGCTGCTTGAAGCCTCAGACAGCCTGGCCTGCGCAGCTGCGGTTGCAACTGCACTGCTGCTTGCATGCACCGCAAGCATTCGGCAGAGCAGTCCATCCTCCGCCGTGCAGGCGCTCCAGCAGGCAGCGCCCAGGTGCAACCAGCAGCAACGAGTCCAGCAGCAATGACGCCGGCAGGAGCCGCAGCAGCAGCGGCAGCCTCCGCGGCAACAACGGTCAAATCAGCAGCAGCAGCAGCAGCAGCAGCAGCAGCAGCAGCAGCAGCAGCAGCAGCAGCAGCCAGGGTGGCCAGCGCAATGCTGACAGCGAGGCCTGGGCGCTGATGGGGCGGGTGGTGTCCAGCGACACGCTGGCGCTGGCGCAGGTGGGGTCGGGGGGGGGGGGGGGGGGCTGGCAGCGTGACGGGCGCAAACCACACACACATAACATAACCAGTGGTAATTCGTTAGCCTGAAGACACGCTCTGCGGCGCACTGCTCTGCACAGCAATGGCATGAGCACTGCTTCGCCTGGATGCACACTCATACGCTTGTGTGGGATCATGTCGCACGGTCGGCGAGTCTGCACAAGACGCCTGCGCTGCTTGTGACAGCTGACCAGGCAGGCGCTGCTTCATGGGCCGCCCACCCGTGTGCTGCAACTAGCCTCTTCTTGTGCCGTGGCATGCATATGGCTGGTGTGTGCATGTTTGCTGCAGGGCTCCCGGCAGCGGCTGACGCTGCTTGCTGCCGCCAGGAGTGCCGGCGTGAGGCTGGAGGTGATGGAGGCGCGCCTGCAGGTGGGGCGCCCGCACCCACACGCCACTGCGCCATGTGCGTCGTTGAGTGTGCACGCACAGCGCCTGCATTGAGTTGGTAATGTTTGGGGTGCCTGCTGGGTGAGCAGTGCTCGTGTGCCGACAGTTGAGCATCCATGTGTGGCCGCCTTGGTGAGAGAAGGTGCGGGTGGAGGGGCAGGGACGGCCGCGGCGGGGTCAGCATTGTGCAGCAGCTGGTAGCTGGCCAAGCGGTAGGGCAGGGGGGCAGTTGGCCAGCGGGCGAGCGGGCATGCGTGGTGCTTGGCATGATGATCGGCTCCTGGGAGACACGCTTTGCCAGCTGTGTGCATCTCTCGACGTGTGGGGCAGGCGCATGCCCGCCTGTGCCCCTGGCTGGCCTCAGGCACCCTGCTCGGCCTCAGGCACGCAGGCGTGTGGCCTGCACGTCGCCGCCGCACGACATGCACGCACACGCGCAGCATGTCGCACGCCATGCGCCTGTGCCTGGCCTCACCATGTGCAGCCGTGCACAGGGTGTCACCTGGGCGCGCCCATGACACGCCGCCTGTCTGTGCTGCTGCCGGGGCTGCTGCGGGTGACCCCTCGCAGGAGCTGCTGCTGCTGCTGCCTGACCTGGCGTCGCTGCTGCCCAGCCTGCGCCCCAGCACCCTGGCCCTGCTGGGCTCCGACACTCAGGGCGTAGCACAGAAGCTGGTGCGTGCCACAGCGCGCTTGCGTGGGCGTGTGTGTTTGTCGTCGGCTGACGGTCCGAGTTTGCCATTGTGGTGGATATCACAGCGGTGCAGTGTGCAGGAGCATGTGTCGCATCAGCTGCCTGCGTGATGTGCGCTTCACCTCAGCAGCACTGCACACCCCGCCGCGGTGCCCCTGCTGGCCCCAGGCAGGTGCTGCTCAGCACAGCAGCTGCATGCTGGCAGCCGTGGACCCTCAACAAGCTGATGCCAAATGACGCGGCCAGCGTGCTTGGATCTGCCTCATGCTGCATTTGTAAGCAGCGCGCGGCTTCACATGTTGGGCTGCAGCTGCCGGCCAACAGCTCCTGCTGCGTGCTGCCGTGTTGTCGCTGGCTGGTGGCGTCAGATCCAGCTGCGGCTGCTGTTCCCGGCTGCTGACGTGTCCCAGATGATCTCGCGCCGACCCACCCTGCTGCTGGATGAGGAGTTCGAGCAGGTGAGCTGCAGTCCCCACCACACATACACACTCAGTGGTGTGGCATGTGCGAGTGAAAAGATGCATGTATGGATCTCTGCACCCGGAGCAAGCATTGGTGGGCGCACCTGTGTTGGTGTCACGCTGCTGCTGCATCACATCGCATAGCAGCTGAGGCAGGCTGCTGGGTACGCCTGTGTCTCCCTATTCTGCCCGAGTGTTCCTGCTGCCAGACGTCAATGTTGCGACTCTGTGCAAGTGAGGCTGACTGTCGTGAGCATCTCGCTCAGCAGCGCACAGCATAAACGGACACAAAGGTCGGCGGTAATGTTTGACTGTGTTGGCGCTGCATGCCCCTGCTGTTGGTGCTGCCGGCAGGTGGAGGAGGCCCGAGCAAAGCTGGTAGCCCGTCTGGCGCCAACGCCAGCCACTGCCGGCAGCAGCAGCAGCTCTGCTGCCGCGCACGCCAACATGCTGGGCACCATTGGCAGCAGCAGCAGCGGTCGTGAGCAAGGTGCACAGCACGATGCAGCAGCGGGCGTGGGCGGCGGTGGCGGCGCCGGCACAACCCCGGTACTGGATGGATTGGTGAGCAGCAGCTCTCCCCCCCCCTCCGCAGCTCACTTGCCTGGCGGTGCCACAATGTTGCACACATTTGCAATGCAGAGCTGCCTGTGCTGAACAGGAACGCATCATGCTGCTCTGCCATTTGCAGGTGGGCATGGGTGGGCACGCGTGGCGCGGTGCGAGCGGAGATGAGTGCATGGAGGTAGAGGAAGCATGCTGTCACTGCCGCGTGTGCTTTTGTTGCCTCTTTGTTGGCTGCTGCTGCAGGTGTCGCGGCAGCCGCTGCTGCTGGTGAGGAACGTTGACAGCCTGCTGGATGAGCTGGAGAGGTGCGGGGAATGTTCCGCTCATGAAGTTTGCGTGCTTGTTGATTACTGCTAATGTTTATTGTTATCACGTGGCTTTGCGAGTTTGCCGCTGTGCTGCGACCAGCTGTCAGTGTGATCTTGTTGGTGTCTGAGGTTCAGTGTGTGGTGCTGCGATCACAGCTTGCCATGGCATGGGGTTACCAGGCCCAGCCCTGACTGTGACTTTGCCGGCCCTGATGCTCCAAGGCCCACCCTGACGATCGTTTTGTTGCCAGCCGCTGGTGCTCAGCTGGCTGGGTGTTGAGGTGCTATGTGTGTGATGGGAGGGTTGGTGGATGTGACGCGTCAGGTGCATTGTCACCTGTTCCTGCGCTTGACATGTGTGTCGCCAGATCGCCTCGGCATGAAGCATTTCAATGTCAAGGCAACTGTCTGCCTAGCACCAGCATGTAGGCTGGCTAGCGACAGATGTATGCTGACCAGGGGTGTTGTTCTGTTGCTGCTGCCTGTTGCTGTCGGTATGCTAAACAGTAATCTGCTGGCTGTTGCTGGCAGGGCTTGGAGTACGTGATGAGTTGTGCAGCTGTGGGGTGATGGAGGGGTCATGCACGTCAATCAGCAGCACACCAATGTTGAAGAGCATCCCTGTGATTGTTTCGTCAGTCTATCGCTGACATGACTTGGTGTGGTTGCGTGCCTGCTGCTGCAGGTTGCTGCCGTCTGTTGATGTGCTGCCAGCGCTGGTGATCGACCCCGACCTCGTCACGCAAGTCATGTGCAACAGGAACCTCAGCCTGTGGTGACGGCACCGCTGTGAGAGCCCTGCCGACATGGCTGCAGTTTGCTGCAGCCTGCCCAGGCAGTGCCGGTTAGCACTGGATGATTGTGTGACAGCATGGCACAGCAAGCTTCTGCTGACATGCTTCGGCCTGCGCTTTGCAGCAGGTGCGCGATTGTGTGGGTGTTGGTGCCACTTGAGTTCGTGCTGGTTGGCGGCAGCCCATGCTGGTGGTTGGTACAATGGTTGTACTGCAGCAAGTTGCTTCAGCATGTGTTGGGGGCGGGACGCTGCCTCCCAGGCTTCTTGATGGCAGCTGGCATGTTGTGCTGGTAACCAAGGCTGCACCTAACCCTGTTTATGAGGGTTTGATGGCAGGCGTTGCGGCGGTCATTGGCATGGCGTGATCTGCTTGTTGATTCTGTGAGCCCAGCTTGCACTTTGCCTGTCCTCCAGTGATCAGCTGGCACTGTTCTGGTGTGTCGTGTCTCCCATGCCAGCACTGCATGCACTGTAATGTCGGCCTGCCTTTCTTGGGGTGCTGCCTTTCACTGTACCACCCTGTCAACATCTGCTACTGACAATGCTGCTGCTGCTGCTGCTGCTGCTGCTGCTGCTGCTGCAGGCTGATGCCCGGCATGCGGGTGCTGTCCCTGCTGCAGAACAACCCCGACATGATCTACATGGTGCAGCGAGGCACTGCACAGCTTGGGCCTGGCGCAGAGTTCATGTCACCCTACTGAGAGGCTCAGCGGCTCTGCAATGCAGCTGCCTCGGCAAGGGTTGTGCTGGCACCTACTTGTGGCTGTGTAGCGAGGGACAGCGCTGAAGCAGGCATGGCAAGCACAGCCCCCCCCCCCCTCCCCGTGCCTACTGTCTCACTTACCTGCACAGTGTCCACCAGTGCAATATGGCAAATGCTGATACAATGGTGTACTTTGGGGTTGCCATTTCAGCGTTGTTGTCAACTGCTGCGTCGCCCCATTGCATAGTTAGCTGCAGTTCAGCAGCCTGGCAGTACTACAAGTAGGCGTATCGGATGTTTGCTATGCTCCTGTTCCAGCAAAGCTTGGCTTCAAAGAGTTTGAGTAGCCCAGGTGGCGGTTGGCTTGGTGGTTGTAACATGCGTACTCTCGCGCCACATATGCATGATGTTGCTTGCAGTGCAGTGCCAGGTTCGCAGGCCAGGCAGCTGTCGCGTGCCATCGCACCAACTTGGTGGGTTGAACCCAGCTGAACACGTGTTCAAGAGCCACTTCATCTGGTTGGAGAGTCACAGGTTGCCTTGGGTCAAAGGAGAAGCCATTGGCTTTTGCTGGAACTTGCACTGTGTTGCAAGAGCCTCCTCCCGGGGTGTTGGTGCACCTAGCACCAAGTCGCATCATCACAATTTGGATGTTGCACGACATCAGCCCCCTGATAACGCAATGACGCACATCCTGCCAGGACGGTGTGTTGAAAATTTACAACAAATGAGTTATAAGATGAGTTACCTCAACTGAATGGAGATTCACAGCTTGCATTGAAGGACGTGACCTCCATGCTCATGAAGTGCTGACCAGCATGTTGCAGAAGGCCAACATCGGCAGGATGCCCACGCACACCATCAACCACTGTATAAAAAAAAAAGACAAATGGGCCACAACTATGGCAAGACTTGCTAGCAGAAAGCAGCAGACTGTACTGCATGCTCATGCACTGGCCTGTCAGCTATCGGCTGCAATGCTGGACGCCTGCTAGCCTGGCACAATGTGCTGTCATCCTTAGCGGCATCATGTGGGGATGTTACTAATATAGTATGGTAGGGGTCCTCCATGCATAGTGTGGCTGCAGCTTGCAAATCAAAGCTTGGATGCTGTCAGGACAGCTCAAATGCCACAAATCGCCTTTGTGCTGCCAAACGCTAGTCTATCAAATAAACCGCACGTTCAACAGATCCTGCTTGGGAACCCCGCCCGCTGCATTGTGCACAATTTGCCGTTGCAGAATGGCATGCTGAAAGAGCAGTGTGCACGCTGTTGTGCTGATGCAGCTGCAGAGGCCACCTACACCAACAAAAAAGAAACTTCTATGTCACGAACACAGTGCCACACCGATGCGGCTCTCGCGTGCCAGCGAATGCTTGTGTGCATGTGTGCAGGTGATGGCCACTGGCTGACAATAAATAAACTGACCAAAGTATAACACGACAGCTGTAGCTCACTATCACTGACACATGTATTGAACCTGCTCCAGACAACTTGGATATCAGGGTGACTCAGAAGATGCTCACGCAGCATGGCAGCAGCCACACACAAACAAACCGACATGAACAGTTTGCAAGCCCCTGGGTATACTTCAATGCTGTTGCGCTGCACATTGCGGTGCAAGCAGGCAGGGCAAGCCATTCAAGCACATACCAAGCTCTTCAGATGCTGATGTGCACAGGCATCAGCATCGGTGGATTATTGACAGTCGTTAACGCTGCGCCGCAGCTGCCACCATCAGCTGGCACCCTGTCACCACAGCAAAGCAGTGACCGTGCAAACTGCAGCCATGCCATGCGCGCCCTTGGGCGCTCCTGCCTGGCATCTACTGTTGACACTTGCTGCGTCGATTGTGTTGTCATAGAACGGCAAGGGGTCACAGCAGTTGCTGACGCAACCACCTTGCCCAAGCAGGTCAAGAACACCAGCTTCGCAGAGCGTGTGCGCATGCCGCTGCTGCTGAAGTGGAGTCATGCACCAGTCATCATGTGAGCAGCATACATAGCTGAAATGTAACACAAGGCATGAGCCCAGCTCGCGATTGCTGCTAAGCCACCCAGCGCATGATCACCACACACAGGCAGCGCGTCTGCTGCTGGCCATCATCACACAGCTACGGCACGGCCACACCACCACCGTCATACGCAACCAATGCGCACAGCGGCCACCGACTGCGCATGCAGAGATGACCTGCGGGTGGCGGCTGCGCACCAGCCGCCACCGCTGCAGCCAGCAAGCACAATGAGGGTTGTGCCATGTGTGTGTTGTTGTCCAGAGGCTTCTGAGCAGCGGCATCTGCTGTGTGGCTGGGTGTCATGTACACCTGTCAAAATTGTGTGTGATGAAGGCCCTAGGTGACAATTTGGCCCTGAGCCCTGAATCAGTGCCAGGTGGGCCTGCCAAGGACGCCCCAGCCAACTGCAAAGAGCAGGCTGTGCATAGCAGGCCCGTACAAAGGAGGCATGCTAGCCAGTGGCAAAGGGCCAGCTTGTGAACACAACAGGCAGACACAGGTACCTGCTGGCTGGAGTGCTGGGACACCACTGAGGCCTTGGTGGCGCACACACAACCCCCAAACGGGTGGCTGTGCTGTCGGCGTGTGTATGGGTGAAGGCCTGGAGGTTGCATGCATGTGCAAACATGGTTCTTGGTGCTGTGGTGGTGCATAACCACATCACGGGTTGGCGCGTAACACCACGCCCCAGCACCTTCACCCATTCACCAGCAAAGCTTCCAGCGCATCCCTTTCCTGATTGCTGCTGCTGCCACTGCTCCGCCCTGAACCGCCGCCATTAGTGCCTCGTGTCGCACCCCTGCGCCGCCGGTTGCGGCGGCTGCCCGTGCTTGCAGCGCCATCTTCCGGCCGCAGCGGCGGCCGCGGTATAAGAATCGACAGTGGGTCATTAGCATCGCCCGGCCGCCTGCGTGGCCTGGCAGTGCTGCCGTTGCTGTTTCCCGCTCCTCCTGGGGTGACAGTGCCAGTGCCGGGTGCGATGCAGCTGCCCCGCCCGTCGCAGGTGCCCGCGCCCGCGCCGGCCGTGCAGGCGCTGCCAGCCGTCCGCGGCCGCGCCACCCCCACACACTGCCCTGACTGGCACTGGTACTCCGGCGTGGTGCAGCTGCTGCGCGAGCCCGCCCAGAGCCGGCTGGCCTGCATCCTCTCCAGCGTGGACAGCACCACCTGGCAGCGCGCGCCATCCGGCTTCCGCACAGCTGCCGAGCACCGCCCAGTCGCCTCGTCACACCCGCCAGCGCAGTCGTTCATGCCGTCAATCGGGCAGGCCAGCTGCTGCCCAACACACCTCCCGCTTTGGCAGCGGTCGTTCGTTGTGCACTTCGCCCCGTCGTCACACGCGGTGCCGTTTGGCTTGTCGCTGCATCCCGCACCGCTCGGTGGCGGGGGGGTTATTGGAGGTGGGCTGCGCCTGGGGGGTGTTGGTGAGGGGCTGGGGTTTGGGGGTGGGCTGGGCGATGTGCGTGTTGGTGGCGGTGATGGCTCGACGGGGGGCGGGGGCGCGGGGGCCTGGGCGATGGCGGGCGGGTGGGCGGTGAAGCAGCAGCCTGCAGAAAGAAGCATGCATGGGCGTCAGCAACACTTCTGTCGAGCTGTTCCCTGTCATCAGCAGTACGCGCTGTGCATGTCCGGTTCAGAAACTAGTTGGTGTAATCAGCTTGCAGAAGGCATGTGACATTTACACACATACACATGGGGTGTTGAGCACCATACAACGTATGCTAACTTTCCGCCCCGGTGGGGCGCGGGGCGATGGCGCTAATGCTATGGCTTGAATGGGTAATATGATGATGATGAACGTATGCTAACCTTGCTCAGCTCAGCATAATTGCCACGCGTATTGCCCGTACCCAACCACCAGCACAGCCAAACAGCATGCAGTCCCTGGTGTCTGTCAGCTGAGGCGTGACGTAAGTTGCACCGTTATGCTGCCCAGCTCACCAGCAACCTGTCCCCTGCAATGAAGCCGTAGCCAGTCCCCGGGTCGTAGCCTGGGGTGGCCATATCGTACGCAGTGGAGCGCATACGGTCAAATATGTCATCGTTCTGCATACGCCGCAGGCAAAAGCTGCGCGTCACTTCTAGGTGATGACAGAAGGGCGCACAGTTGTGGGCCATCAAGTCATGCAAAGCAGCTGAATGCGTCCAATGTGACCAAACTGTGTGACTCTGGTTGCAGCACAGCACAACAGGAGTTCACTCGCATCAAGCATGCAGCATGGCTGGAGTGTGCCACGCACCGTAAGGCTGCTGTCCTGCTGCCACATGAGAGCCGCTACAGCTGCCAAGTGCGGCGCAGCAGCAGATGTGCCTGCAAGCAGAAAAGAGCAGCAGCACGATACCTGTCACAATGATGTCTGTACAAAAGCGTCAGCTCGTACAGCAGTCGGGCAAGCCTGCTGTCTGGTATGACGAGGGCAGCACCGCCACGCCAGCAAGCTGCCCTGACTGCGTCACCATTGCAGCAGGCAACGCTCAGCAAGCACAACCCTTGACCCCAACATCTTGGCAGACCAAATCGGTGCTGCGACACGCTACATCCCTGCAGGACCCTGTGACACAACATGGCAGAACCCACGCGCCATACACAAGCAGGCAGCTGCGATCATACATAAGAGGGCTCACTCACCAAAAAAGTTTGGGTAGCCTGTGTTGTCAGGGTCCGCATTGGACAGCGCACCAACAGTGAAGAAACTGGTGTCTGTAGCGGCCAGCAGCAACAGCAGCAGGAGCAGCAGCAGCAAATCCAACCGTGGACGTTGGCGCAGTGCCGCACAGCTCGGAGCCTGCTGCTCACCTTTGTGGGAACATGCATATCCCCTGTCCTCTGCTGTCCTCACTCTTCCCACTCGTTCTTACAACATCACTGCCTGACATATGGCAGCAGCGTGACCAAGGGGTGCCCGCTGTGTGCTCACGCACGCAAACGCACACAAACTTATCCCAACGACGCATGTGCCCTGGTGCCAGACTGCAGCAAACACATGTAACGTCAATCCTGCCAGCTGCTTCAAACCCTCACATGTTATCCGAGCACACACTACACAGCACCCTGCAACGATGACTCGCTGGTTGTGACAAGCAAAGAGTCTCAACAGCAGCAGGGACCGACCTGTGCCGTCGGGCCCAACGATGTCCGGCTTCTGCAGCAGCTGCGGCGTGGCCAGCCTCACGCCAGCAGCCGTGAAAAATATCGGTGTCTGCCCTGCAGATGAGAACGGCTCAATCTGGGCGGGGTTGCTGCCATACCCCGGGGTCAGCTTGTACGCAGCTGCACCCACCGCCAGTGCGCCTGCAGCAGCAGCAGCAGCAGCAGCAGCAGCAGCAGCAGCAGCAGCAGGGAAGCGATCGGTCCCAGCGGCAAGTGAGGTGCAACAACAGAGTTTGGTTCTCTTTCACTCACGTGCAAGCGATGTTGTAAGTGGCTGCAGCACCAGCAGGGCACCTGCGCTTGCGTTTGAGCAAGGCCCGTGATGGCTGTGAGCGGGCACGTGCCCGACATGAAGACGACACGAGAGCTCATTGCGGTCTGTGCTGCCTACAGCTGCACACAACCAATCAAGCACCTGAGACGGCAGTTCCAAGGTACACCCCAAGTACATGTTATTACATACTGTGCATGCAGGCACGTGGTGGCCGTACCCGCTGCGTTGACGTGTGGCGTGAGCGTGGGCGCCAGCATGTTGAGCCCGCTGCCTGTGCCAATGATGGCGACGCTGCCGGCCCAGGTGCGCATCTTGAGCCGCATGGCGTCGCTGTCGGGCCGCTGCGTGTCCAGCAGCTCAACAAACAGGTAATAGGTGACACCACTGCCCAGGTTGGGGTTGTCCATCACTGAATGTCCATGTACTCGACCGCTGCACCACCTTGAATGGTGGCGTCACCCTGCACGCACGCAGGCAGGCAGGCAGGCGAAGCATTGCGTCATCTAACAGTCGAACAAGCACCAGCTGCAGGCAGGCAGGCAGGCAGTTGCGGACGTTTGTCAGCAATTAAACAGGCAGGCAAGCAGGTGGGCAGGCAGAGGCAGCAGCAGACCACAGCGGGCGGCGCAGTACACAGGTGACGTTTCCCAGCCAACGCACAGGCAGGTGGCTGCGTCAGCTACTACACATCTGCCACACTTCTGCATTGCTGGCACCGTGCATGATAAGGCAGGTACCCGTAGAGGAGCAAGACACGAAGCAGCATGCGCAGCGCTGAGGCACATCCAAGCAACGCTGCCACCGCGCCGTCGTCAGCAGCTGCCAGTCCGCAGCCTCACGTTGTTGTCGCTGTTCTCTCCAGCCTTGCATGCTGCTGACAGTGTCCTGGTGGGGCACAGGAACAGGTTGATGTCACTCTGCGCTGCTGCACTGCCGTTGGTGTAGGCGTAGGACGGTTCGTCCCACTGCGACGGCAGCAGCAATAGCAGCAGCAGCACCAACATCAGCTGAGCTTGACCGATGTGGTGTAGAGGATGCGCACGTCAGGCCGGGCATCAAGCATTGCAATGTGTCGCCAGTGCATGCTGCCGGTCTGTGCCATGCATGGCGCCAGCCACCACCCAGCAGCCCAGCCCATGAATGCGCACACAACAGACTAGACCCCACACCAGAATACACCAGGCTCCCCCTGCTGCCGCAGCCAGCCACTCACGTGCAGTGCAAAGATGGTCCGGCCGGTCACTTTGATCTCCAGCGACGCCTCACTGCCAAAGGCCAGCAGCCGCCGGCCGCCATTGCTGGCGTCATTGGTCCACCTGGCAGCAGCCACCTCAAACGCCGAGCCCTGCCAGTTGCCTGCTGCGCCAACGTACACCACCCCCGCTGACTGCACAATATCCACCGCCTGCGTCAGGTAGCCCTTGCTGTACTCAGGCTGCGAGCAGTGGCGGCAGGACGGGGGCAGGCGGGGCGCAGACTGTCTTGTGAGCAACGAGCAGGCATGCAAGGGCGAGCGACTGAACGTAGATCTGCGGAAGGCGGTGACTGCCGGGCCCACCGGCCCGCCCTGCAAGCCGCATGCTGTGTGTGGCAGGTGGTGCTGTGCTGCGGCCGCGCCACGCTGTGGCGCGCACCTCGGCGTAGTATGCGATGTCGTCCACGATGACCTGGCAGCCCACGTCCTTCAGCCTTATGATGCCATTCGCAAAGTCGGCCTCGCCATCAAACGCAGTGTAAAAGTACAGCTTGGCCTCTGCAGCAGCAGCAGCATGAAGCCTGTCTGAGTGGAACGCATGCTATTTACCGCTGTGGTGCTGCATACAGAAAGCAGCAGCAGTGTGCACAGCAGCATGAGTCGCAATGCAGTCGACCTCGCAGTGCAGTCGACCTCACGCCCTCACCAGGCGCCACAAAGCAGATGAGCTCCGCCATGGCCCGGCCCTCGTCGTTCACCACGCCGTCGTTGCCTCCCGGGTACTCCTTGAGCACCGTGGTGGCCAGCACTGCTGCGCAAGGCGACGTCCATGGCCGCTTCACGCCAAACGAGTCCGACAGGATGCCTGCAGGCAGGCACGCCGCGCCAGGCGCGCTTGCTCATGGCGGCCGGCTGTGGGGTGCGTTGTCGCACAACAACAACAACAACAACAACAGCATGCACAGCATGACGAGGCGCCCCCTGCAAATGTGCTGCCACTCCGTTGCTACCGCACCCTGCCGCTCGGCAACTTAAAGCATGTGCCGGCTGCCTGCAGCACCTCCTCCTGATGCGAAGGTGGCCGACACATCAGCACTGCTGGCCGCTCACGCCGTCCTGACCCCACCTCCATGCAGCGCCATTCTCCTGCTGCAATCCCCGCCTGCTGGTGTGGCGCATGGCCGCTGCAAAAGTCTGCCGATGCAAGCTGCATGGACAGCTGTGCCACCTGCCCCACCTATGTTGATGCCGGCTCCGTTCAGCTTCAGCTGCTTCTGCAGCTCATAAGTCTGCATCGACCTGGACGCCTGGCTGAACTCATCAACGGCCTGCGCCAGCCGCCTGGCGTAGCTGCCGCCCTGCTGCCTGTGCATGCCCGCAGTCTTTGGGTAGGAGCGGTGCAGCGTGTGGCAGCTGGCCGCACGGCATACCTGTCGGCCTGTCTTGGTGTCATGCGCACCGACAGCAGGCTCGCAAAGGCTCCGGTGGGCTGCATGACGTGGCAGCATGCAGGAGGATGTTGGCGGGCAATGTGGGGCGGCAAAGCGCGGATTCCAGTAATGGCTTTGTGGGCCTTGCACACGGCGCAGATGGTGAATGAGAGCTGCAGGCACTGTCCCAGGCCGCTGAGCTGTGCTGCACATTACAAAGCAGCTGGCAAGAACCTGCAGGGAACTGCTGGATCACAACCTGTTTGGTGAGCAGCAGGCACTACGACATGTTGCACACCTGGCCTGCACCAGCTGCACTTTAAAACAGGCATCCTAGCCTTGTTCACGACTGTGCATACGAAAGTCACCGGCTGGTGATTCATCATCAGGGTGCCGCAAGTGTGCGCAGTGACAGCTGCCAGGCTGGTGTTTGCAGTGACACCTACATCAGGCTCCTGTGCTGGCTGTTGACCCTGCTGCTCTGACTGATCAACATGCACACAGAGATTTCCTACATGCCGCACCTGGACGCCTACAGTCGTCAAGGCACTTGCTGCAGCTGCAACACGGGCAGGTTCCACACCACCCTGTGCGGCAGCAGCTGCTGCAACCATGCTGCCTCCAGCACGCGCTACTGCACATTCCCAAAGTAATCGCTCCTCTGCCTGAGCAGCGTACATGGTGGAGAAGCGTGGCCTTCTTAGCCTGGCCGAGCTTCCTTGGGCATTCACCGCAGATGCAACGAACAGCAGGACCACCAAGCTCGCAACGAGGTAGTTTGTGTGCATGATTGACACGGCTGAAAGTTGCCCTTGAGGGCCACACACGAAACTCAGCTGCACTTGTCGCGCATGACACTGCACAGCATGATGGCACCCTTCACACCAGGACAAAAAGTTTTCGTTCCAAAAACTGAGCCATAGAGGTCTGCGGGTGCGATCGCACAATCTACTGGTTCGGAGAGTGACACTTCAGGCTCAGTGTAACTTCCTTGCATAAAATCCCGGGGGTGCTAGACATCCATTCTACCAGCAAAAGGGGTGCAAACCAAACGACGAGTGCAGTAAAGGCTACACCTCGACGTCACCTGGTCGTATCACCTCCTGCTGATGCTGACCGTCGATTTTGTCTCTGATGTTTGTGTGTCGATAATTGAACTTTACCATAACTCAACCTGTATTTGCCCTGACTGCTGCGATATGGCGATCAGACTTCCTCACTGTGACGATTCAGTGTTCAAAGTCCACCCGTGCGCCACTTGCTTGAGGAACGCAAGCATGCCATGCCCTCTGTCACTGCAGCATGCGATTCAACTGTCTTGCTACTACGCAGTCACGCAACAAGGGTATATTGTGCGTGTCGCGACAGATTGGCAGGTCACTAGCACTGCTTGCTGCCCCCCGAGAGCAGCATTGCCTTCACCTGTGCCTACACAAATGCTTTTAATTAGGATACTATCAGTACCAGACACCAGCAAAATCCCTTTCAGGTATCATCAAACTGACCTGAGTCAGCTGACTGTACCAAGCCAGCCAGCTGCACCACGCCCCACCAGTGCCAGCGACCGTTGCCCCACCAGCATGTTTCCTCGCCGGTCAGCAGTAATTTGAATTGTTGTCATTCCGTTCCACATCTACCCACACCCGCATGCATGCAACCACTTCAAACGCCACCTTGTCGAGGGCAACGAGGCGGGTTCTTGGCCCGCTCGCAAGTGGCTGCACATACTCAACAGCTTCAGGCAGCAGACTTGATGGTTTTCTTTTTAGGTATCTCGACACAACATAGACACTACCGAGCACCACCAGTAGCTGATTACAGTCGCTGCAGAAAGCACGATGCCCCGTGACATGCGTGGGACGGGGCGGTACCCGCCTCAGCCTCGCTTCCCGCCGTTTGCCTTCTACAGTGCCGTCAGGTGGGGCAGGGCACGTGCTGGCAGCAGGGCTGGCCCAGCTCTGCTGCTGCTGCTGCTGCCGCTGCTGGCACAGCCCTGTCACAGCAGCATGCACTGTGAAAGCGGTCAAACCCAGCGCCATTTGCACAATGAGAGGCTGGCTGTAGAAGACAGCAATTGCAGCTGCAGTTGGCTGCAAGTTTTCAACACGCACGATGCCTAGATTGCTGTCACATGCCACTCTCGCTTCTTAATAATGGCAGAAATATCTGCTGCTGCTGCTGCTGCTGCTGCTGCTACTGCTGCTGCTGCAGGCTGGGTGATCCTGAGCTGCTGTCAAAGGTGATGTCTGTTGACCCCTACTTTGTGACCCAGGACAACGGTGCCGGCGCACCGCTGCACTTTGCGGTCACATACAGGCAGCTGGACATGGTGCGTCAAACAGGACTGATGGCCCCCCATGCTGTACAAGCTGAGTAGTTGGTTTGTTGATTTCCCTGACAGCCCTTCAAGGCCAGCACCGCGCGCCGGGCTGTGTACGCGCAGCTGCCCGGGCTGTGTACGCGCAGCTGGGGCTGTGTATGCGCAGCTGCCGGGTGTACGCGCAGCTGCCGGGCTGTGTACGCGCAGCTGCCCTCGCACTTCATGCCATACAGCAATGACAGCTGTACCATGTGCCAGCAGGCAGTTCCAGGCTGTGTAGATGTTGCGGAATTATTGCGGTTCAAAGACCCATGATCCCAGCTGGAAGGGCAGCGCCGGCACACTGCAGAGCTGTCCATTGAGAGGATATGTTGCTGCTGCTGGCCTGCTGACAACAGGCCACGCTGAGCGGCTGCCGCCGCTGCTGCTGCCGCTGCAGGCGCACCACCTGCTGAACAACGGCGCGTGTGTGAACCAGGCTGATGGGCGGGGTTGGACGCCGCTGCACCGTGCCGCCCACCTGGCCCACCTGGGCGGCTACCTGGAGCTGTACGAGTACCTGCTGGTGCGCTGGGCCCCGTTGACCACACCGTTGATGTATGGTAGATCGCTATAACATGGTGACATTCAAGTGGCATACAGCAACATCAGCAGATGCTCTCCCCAACCACTGGCACTATGCAACTGGCTCAGACAACAGTGTCAGTTGAGGCTGGGCAGTGCAGTGTGCTCCCACCCGTGAGTGCCGCGAGTGACACCTGGGCGCATCTGCGCAGAGGGTGCACACGCCGCCTGCTGGGGTGAGCAGTTTGGGTCGTGGCGCTGCACCACCCCTGCTGCCCCACCTGCTGCACTTTTTTTGTTTCTTGCGCCGGACCCCCCCCCCCCCCCTGCTTCCCTCCCTGCTGTTCTTGTTCTACGTGCAGAGCCGTGGCGCCGACCCCTCCCTGCTGAGCCACGACAGCGAGCCCTACCTCAACCCGGGGCGCAAGAGCGTGCTGGACGTGGCAGTGGACGACGAGGACGTACGGCAGCAGCTGACTGCACTCAATGCAAAGTATGAGGGTGAGTGCCGGGGCGCAGGCGCAGACTGCCACTGCATTGCAGTCCCGCATTTGTCTCCACTTCCACCTGAGGCAAGTCGGGGCAGCAACTTGGGTGTGCTTTGCTGAGTTGGTGCCATGCGCTGTGATTGATACTATTTCGGAGGGCGCCTTGCTGAGAGGCAATGCTGCAGCAGCACGCCTCTGGCAAGGATAGATGCGGCAGTGGGCAAAGAGGCTGGACAGCAGCAGCTTGCCGCACTCAGTGCAACATACGGGGTTGAGCTTTGACTGACGACTGAACGAGTAGGTCATTGGCGGCAGCTGCCGCAGTGCAGTGTATGTTGTGCAAGGAAACATTGAGGGGGCAGCTGGCTGCACTCAGTGCAAAAATCAGGGCTTCATGTGCATCTAGACAGGTGTGAGTTGGATCAGCACGTGCAGTTCCTGCAGTGCGTAGTCTCATGCAAACATACTGCCCAGAGGGATGTGTCACTGCAGCGGCGACTGCCATGCGGCACCAGCTCCCAACTGCAGGCGCTGTGGCTGACGGCATTTGGGTGCGGCTGAACGGCTGCTGCTGCTGGTGGTTCTGATGACTTAAAGCTCCGTCTTCCGGTCCACCATGCAGCCATGTTGACTCAGCGCTGCTGCTGCTGCTGCTGCTGCTGCTGCTGCTGCCGCTGCTGCTGCTGCTGCCGCTGCTGCTGCAGGTGTGCCCAAGGCTCCCTCCCCCCACCCTGATGTGGGTGACTGGTGGGCGCTGTATGACTACGGCTTGGAGGTGGTTGCCAGCTGGCCGGCTGACTACCAGCACCCATACCCAGGTGGGCACACACGCAGCACCACCCTTACCGTGCTTCTGTGCGGCGAGGGCCGATGGAATGATGCTATGGCTTGAATGGGTAGCATGGTGGTCCTGAGCATCACCCTGCACTGGCTGGCACAAACCTTTGCCAAGCTGCAGGCTTGCTATCTGTTGTTAAGCTCAGTAAGCATCCACAAGTTCATGCAGTGTGCCTGGACACATGGATCCGAGTGCAAATTTGCCAGTTTGTGACGCAGTGCTTGCTTTGCTGGTGACTGTGCAATGCTGCTGCCCTGGTTGGAAGCGGAGATGGGGTTGTTGCTGTTCTGCTGGCTTGGGGACGGCTGGCAGCTGGCAGGGAGGCTGTGTTGCAGCTCATGCTATCGCTGTGCAGTGCATGACAGCTCTCAAGCCGCTTGCAGTTTCCCAAGCCCTCATTGCCAAGGTGGCATGGCACATGCGAGCACTGATGGCGGCAAAGTTTTTAGGCTGAGCACGTGGCCTGTCACTCAATGAGTGGTGGCTTTGGGCACTGGAAGCTGCTTGCGGACAGCTGCATGCTTTTGTGCTGGAAGCCGCTTGCGGGCAGCGGCATGGTTATGCACTGGGAGCTACTTGCGGACAGCTGCATGGATTTGCAAAGAGGGCTGCTTGTGGCTGTTATGTATTGGCAGCTGCATAACCTTGCATTGCTCAAGCATTGTGCGCAGCTGGATATTAACAGCTATTCAAGGCTTGCCTCCACAGCAATGAGGCAAGCTCGGCATTTATTGACGTCATCGGGGCTGCAGATGAAACTGTGCAGAGGGCCCGCAGCGCTCCCAGAGCACTGCCGCTGCTGCTGCTGCTGCTGCTGCTGCTGCTGCTGCCGCTGAAGTGCCGAAGCGATCCCATGCAATGCACAGGAGGTTGAACTGAGCTGTTGTGCACCTTGCCTTGCTGCCTCATCACTCCTCTGGCCCATCATTCCCTGAGGCTTTGCGTGCTGCATAGTCGGTGATGCCACCCCACAATGCTGCCACCACTGCCGCTACTGCTGCTGCTGCTGCTGCTGCTGCTGCTGCTGCTGCTGCAGAGGTGCTCAAGCGCTCGCGGGACAAGCAGCTGGCCAGGCAGGCCCGCCAGCAGAGGCGACAGGCAGCACAAGCAGCACTCGCCGCGATGGAGGCTGCAGGATTTTCTCAGCCGTTTGACCCGACATCAGTCACCAGCACACCACCCATAGAAGCGCCCGCTGGCAGCAGCAGCAGCACTGCCACTGCTGCAGCTACCCCTGCAGCTGCTGCTGGCCCGGCCACTGGCCCCAGCCTGCCAGTGGCGCTGCTGTTCCCTGGGCAGGGCAGCCAGGCTGTGGGGATGATCTCTGCCGCTGCTGCTGCCGAACCGGCTGTTGCTGCCATGCTGGCTGAGGCGCGGGAGGTGCTGGGCTACGACCTGCTGGCACTGATCCGCGACGGTGGGTGGTTGTAGCATGGCATGCAACACTTGCGTTGACACGGCACCCTGCATTGCAGCAGCCGGGTTGCAGGGCCTGCACAGTATGTCACTGCTGAGCAGGTTTGACTCATACTGCTGCAAAAAGACTTGACACCCAGCAACATTAATGCCTTGGTTTGCCCAGCGTTTCACAGGTACGATGCTGCTGCTGCTGCTGCTGGCTGCTGCTGCTGCTGCTGCTGCTGCTGCTGCTGCTGGCTGCTGCTGGCTGCTGCGCTGGCCCCTGTCACCGCAGGCCCCAAGTCGCAGCTTGACGACACTGTGTACAGCCAGCCGGCACTGTACGTGACCAATCTGGTGGCCCTGCAGCTGCTGCGTTCCCGGGAGCCGGACGCCGCGGCTGGCGCGCGCGTTATGGCCGGGCTCAGCCTGGGCGAGTACTCTGCGCTGGTGGCTGCGGGCGCGATGAGCTTCGCCGACGGCCTCAAGGTGGGCGGCTGCCTGGCAGCTGGCGGCACATGTGGAATCAGCAGTAGTGAGCGTCAAGGTTGGTGAGCGCCTGGCCGACACACGGCAAGCTGGTGCACCCCGCGTAGCTGCGGGGTATTTCAGTTGCCATGTGTTGCCCGAGTGCTCAACAATCTCGATGCTCACAGGATCAGCCAGAGCACTCAGCGGCATGGTCAAGCGTATTTAGGCAACTCATGCTGTGCCTCAACAATGCAGGTGGTCGATGCGTGTAGTGTCACACACTGCGAAGTGTGGCAGCCACCCATACGATCGCGTCCATGTCATCAAACACCCTCAGCCACACTGATGCGTTGGGCCCCTGTGCCGCAGGTGGTCAAGGCGCGAGGCGCGGCGATGGCGGCTGCCGCGGCTGTGCCGCCTGGCGGGCGCGCCCACGGCATGCTGAGCGTGGTGGGGCTGGGTGACGGCGACGTCGAGCGCCTGTGTGAGGAGGCTTGCCAGCAGCTGGGAGGCGGCACGGTGTGCCAGCTGGCAAACTACCTCTTCCCCCAGGTGCGTCGCGGCTCACTGATTCTGCAACTATGACTGTGCCAGGCAGGGGTTTGCCACTTCACCATGAACGTTCCACCCACCGAAGGAGCAGGTGTCCCTGCCAGGGTCCAACGCGATGGTGACAAAAGGTTGTACAGCAAGCATACACGACAGCTGGCCGCAGCACCACCAAGGTATGAACACAGTTGGTACTTAGCAAGGTTGACGTGCCACAGCGTGCCAGCTGACCAAACCCCTCTTGTCCTTGGTGGGGATGGATAGGATAGGATAGGATAGGATAGGATAGGATAGGAAGGACAGGAAGGATAGGATAGGATAGGATAGGATAGGATAGGATAGGATAGGAAGGAAGGATAGGATAGGATAGGATAGGATGGATAGGATAGGATAGGATGGATAGGATGGATAGGATAGGATAGGATAGGATGGATGGATGGATGGATGGATAGGATAGGATGGATGGATAGGATAGGATGGATAGGATGGATAGGATGGATAGGATAGGATAGGCTAGGCTAGGTAGGATGGGTAGGTAGGATAGGCTAGGATAGGCTAGGTAGGCTAGGTAGGCTGGGATGGGCTGGGCTGGGCTGGGCTGGGCTGGGCTGGGCTGGGCTGGGCTAGGCTAGGCTAGGCTGGGATAGGATAGGATAGGGATAGGATAGGATAGGATAGGATAGGATAGGATAGGATAGGACCGTACAGCTGCTGCGGCATAGGCCTTGGACCACGGATTGCTTCCAGCACACATAAGACAGCTGCCGCAGCACTGCCTGCATTGTGAATTGGCCGTGGGGTGTCACCTGATGCGCCAACCCTGGCCAACTCACCTGACCAGCTGGCCTCTCCTGCCAAGCAGCCCCTGGGTGCTTGTGGGTGCCGCTAGGATGGAGGCGTGGCATTGCCCTCATCGACTCCTGTTGCTGCTGCTGCTGCTGGCTGCTGCTGCTGCTGCTGCCGCTCCTGTCGCTACTGCTGCACCACCCGCCAGGGCCGTGTGGTGTCCGGCCACATTGATGCGCTGGAGCTGTCAGCGCCTCGGCCGCGGCCCTGGGCGCGCTCAAGGTGGCACGCCTGCCCGTGAGCGGCGCCTTCCACACCCGACTCATGGCACCCGCACGCGCAGCACTGCAGGAGGTGCGCCGGCACTGCGTAGGCCAGTGCAGCCACTTGAGCTTGACGCGGGTTCGAGTCCTGCTGTCGGCAACTGTGTGGTTTCAGCCACGCCCTCCCGGTTGTGACTGCCGCGCGCCTTGGTGGCGTGCGCCATGGCGCCAGCATGTGCAGCAGCCACGCAGGAGAGCCTCAGAGCTGCCTTGCCGCTGTGACGGGTACTTGGTTGGGCAGTTACGTGTCCCACACCCATGTGTACTATACCCCTGTGCTTGAGGGTACAAAGGGCACTGCCACAATGTTGCGTTTGGTAAGCGCTGCGCTAGGCCTCAAGCCTGACCATTCATTAAGCCGGCACAGCACTCATATACGTAGATCAGCACTGCCAAGGGTGCTCTGCTGCTGTGGCACACGTGCACGTTACCCTGCGTTAATCATTTTTGGTGTGCGCATCAGGGTGTGGGGACTCTGTCAGTGCTGCAGTGGTTGGCAGAGCGGCATTTGGCGTGGCAGGCTGGGTTGTTGCAAGGGCACTGCTGGAGTGACTAGTATCTGTTGCCAGGTTCAAGCCTGCATGCGATGTCCTGTGCTAGCTGCAGATGTGCTGGCTGGCTGAAATGTGAGACAAGCAGGCTCAAGACAACTCATCTTCTCAGCATGTGTGCAGCCTCATGCGGTTGCAGTTTGGGGCTCAACCACTGCTGCTGCTGCTGCTGCTGCTGCTGTGCTGCCATTCATATGGCCGTCAAAGGCCAGACATTGTCATGATACACGCCCCTTGCTTCGCGGTGATCTACAGCCGCACTGCTGCCCCTTCCTGCGGGACCCAGCTGTATTGTACATTACTGTCTTCTCCAACTGCTGCCGCTGCTGCCGCCGCTTTACTTGCAGGTGCTCGACTCGGTGGAGGTGCGTGCACCCCGCGTCCCCGTGCTGTCCAACGTCACCGCTGACCCCTTCCCACCCGAGCCGGCAGCCATCCGCGAGCTGCTGGGCAGGCAGCTGGTGGAGCCTGTGAGGTGGCAGGCCACGCTGACGGGGCTCCTGAGTCAGCAGGGGCCTGATCAGGCCTGGGCAGGCTGCAGCCGGCTGTATGAGCTGGGCCCTGGGCAGCAGATCAAGGCGATGGTGCGGCGCGTGGACCAGGCCGCCTGGAGGGCCTTCAAAAACGTGCCGGCTGAGTAGCAGGAGCTGACTCAGGGCGGCCCTGACTTGCAGACTACCAGGTTGTATCCTCTATTGCAAGCTGTCACAGGGCAGGCCGCCAGAGCAGCCTTCCAGGCCTCGTCACAATATGCCGCTAAACATGTACAGTGACGACATACATGGCTGAGCAGCCGCCGCCACAGCAACATGTAGCAGCAGCAGTTCCCTCCATGGAGAGAGAATGTAGCTGCTGCCATGCTGCAACTTACCAGCTCAGGACTCAGGGTTATGTATGCGTCACAGATTGCAATCTCATCACCTTGATCATCAGTGATGCATCACCCTTGGATGCCACACACTGTGCATATGTGTAATTGCAGCCTTGCAGAAAGCCGCATGTTTGTGCTCATCAGCAGCACATCACTTTTGAGTTGTGATGAGGACATGCCTGCCTTGTATTTAAAATGATGTTTGTACAATATCATCAACACTCCTGCAAGAAGTGATGGTGAGATGTGTGTGGGGGGAGGGGAGGGGGGTTGGGCCGGGTAACAACGAGACAATGTGCAGCGTCTGTGCATGCCACGCTGGCAGTGTGTGTTGTTGGCTGAGCGGCATGGCAGTAAGAGTTGCCATTGGCAACGTGTGCAGGATCCATCATTTTACATGGCCTTTGCCTGTTGGCTCCAGCCACCCGTTAGCATTGTAGAAGCAGATCACCAGCAGCACTGAGCAGCAGCAGCCGCGGACCAATGTTTGCGTTGTTCCAGGAGCGACTCTACGCAGCTGGCAATGCTAAAGTCGACAATACTTTTAATTACAAATTATTATTGAATTGTAAGGTATGTGCGTTGCTGTCTCGAAGTGACAGCTGCGGCAGTTTGTCGTGATACAGGTGAGTGCGTCGCAACCATCATGCACAGGGGGGCGCCATAGCTGCGGAATGCATGCTAGTACTTGGAGGTAGTAAGCGGAGTCCCCTTGCACGCGGTGGCACACATCATGGCTGGCTGACTGCAGGAGTCAAACTGTATAACGTAACCACCTGCACGGCAGACCTGCGGCTCACCCTAGGAGGTTGCTGCTCCTGGCATTACTCACGCAGGATTATAATCTAGTGTAACAACAGAAAACCTTATCTGAGAATGCATGCAGCCATATACGCCGTTCTTGCCGGCGGTTTCTATCCGACAGCAGAAACGGGCAGCACATTTCGGCAGCACAGAAGGAGCTGCGCTCTACAAATGTTTTTTGTTTTAATTTGTATAAAGTGATGCAAAGCAAAGTGATGGAATCCCTGGGGACATACATATTTATAGAGAAGCAGATCTGCGGTTAAGCTGATCAGCGTCATGACGTGTTGTGGAGCCGGGCCGTGCATGCATCAGGCTGGCGGTGCGCAGCTGCTGGAGCAGCCAGCACCACACCTGACGCAACATCACCACCATAGCTATATGGTGAAGAGGTCGGTCGGTTGTGAGGCAGCCGTGCCTGGTTATGCATTTCCAGCTCAAGTGCACCAGGAGTTCCACTATGTGCCGCTGTTGCCAACGTTCATGCCTGTGGATCTACAACTTCAGAGGTGCTTGAAGCACCCAGAGGGTGCTGTCACTGTCATCCAGGCAAGGCCATTGTACATGGCAAGGCCGCCGATGGCCACAATCCTAAGACTGCCCAGGCCCTGCCAGTCTACATCCAGTCACATGCCAAGTGTACAGCTGGCAGATGCACAACTAACAACTTGAAGTCGGCCACAACACTACACGGCACATACCTATTGTGCACAGGCTGCATGCAATGTATCGATGTCTGCGGCAATAACAAGCATCAGCGTTGTCTGCTGCTGATCCTTACGGCACCAGTCACTGGTCCGCATTCACCAGCAACTGGATCACTCAGCACTGCGCCACAGGTGGCCCGGCTTGTGCAACTCTGAAACCCTGAAACAAGCCGTTGCCAGCAACTAATAATCAAGTACCAAAATAAACCAACAGGTCCACCCCTTATAAAGTCAACATTTAGGTTATGGGGTTCTGCACACTCACTCTTGATGGGGAAGGGTGGATGAGCCGGCCAACAAGTGGCACATGTCTATTCAAATAACCACAGTCCCCAAAAGCAGCCCCAACTGGAAAGCCAACATGTGTTCCGGCACTAAAGGCGTCAACTCACCCACTGGCATGACATATCAGGGCAGGGCAGGCAGAGTGCCATGCACGATGAAACAGTATGGCAATTTATGAGACAGCAGTGCCAGTCAGCATCGCCCAAGGCTGTGGACGGCGAGACGCCAACCCAAGCTCATTGCAGGTCAGCAATGCACAGCCTGATGCACAGCAGGCAACCCCCCCCCAAAAAAACATGACAAACGCAAAGCATGCGGGATCACAGAGCATTAAAAACATTTCCCACAGAGAATCAACAGAGCATTGGCCACCTTTCCCACCATCCCACCGCCGTTGTGCACTCAGCAACACGCCGACAGCTGTCTAAACCATAGTCTCACACAGTGATTTGCTTCACCCCAATGCTGGTGCGCCGCTGTGAGCTGGACACCTGTGGTTGATGGTACAGCGGTACACCACAACACATCCTCGACACTGCGCTCAATGAAACAACTACAGCAGCCAGCATTTGCTAGCAAGGCAATCAAATAACATAGATGTGTATTGTATGAGGACACCATCTCAAAATGCACTCAAAGCACGAAAAGTAGCAGCGGCAGCAGCGGCTTGCCACAACATGGCACACACACAGCAAGAGTATCAGCAGCACCATTCCACAGCCAGCAAAACCTCTCACCCGATCAGCATTGCGCTGTTGATGGTTTGCTTGGTGTGTATATGTGTTTGTAATGTGCTAAGATGGCACCCCCAGCCACTGACAAGTGCCATCCCCCAGCCAGCAAGCAACCCCGGCAGTAAATACCCTTCAAACTTTTAACACCATTGTAGCTACAGCAGCTCCAGCAGCCTCATCAAATCACGCAAGCAAGCCTCAAATCCAGCCACTCTGCGGCAGCACCCACAGCCGGGTGAGTAACCGCACAGCCCATCAGCAGTGTGCACAGGCCTGACCCGACCCTGAGCGCCAGGGGATTGTGAGGACACGGCTGCCATGTGAAAGCAATTGCAGCCAGAGCAAACAGTATCAAAGCAACAACAATCCTCGCTGCTTGTGTCATCAGCAGTGCACCAGCAAGCGATGCAAAATCAATTCACACATTGCAAGTGAGCCAAGGGCAGCATGGCTGACAGCCGCAGCACATGAGTTTGATGCAGTGTTGAATCCATCAGTGTCCTTGCACTGCACAGTCAGCTGATATCCGACAGCCATTGCTGCAAACTTCAAGCAATGAAATGACACACAGGAACCGCGGCTCATTGTAACAGCGCATGCTCTCCATGAGCTGTTCAACAGAGCCCTAGAAAGTAAAGTGAGGAATTTCAACAGGAAACAACAAGTTTTGGTTCACGAACGCGCCAGCTGCCAGGTAACATGCAGATCACTCTTAGCCAAAGCCCATCCCAACCTAAGCCCACACACGCATGCTACTGTTGTAAGCATGTTTGCGCTCTACACCTGGCAGCCCTGCATATCTCCGATGTACACATGGCAAGCGCTTCATTGGCGTCAACTTGCTGGCAGGCAGCCCCACCAACCACAGTTGCCGCACGATCTGCCAGCCGGCAAGTATCTCTCAACGGAGCAAGTACTGAGCTGTAGCAGCATGAAAAAACCCACACGTCCCACAGCAGCCACATCCCTGTCAAGTTGAGCAACTTTCAATGCTGAACTGAGGCATCTCTGCAGTGACAGCGCCCACAGGCTTGCCCGAGCTTTTGCGCACCAAGGGCACCAAGGGCGGCGAGCAACAGCTGCAGAGAACCTTCTAACACACAGCACACCGCCATGATCAGTTGCCGCACAAATCAGACGACCCGCCTGTCTGATGACACAGCATGCTGAGTCATCAGCAGCCTCAGGGCTTGGCCCAGGCTGCCCCAGGCCAGCATCACACTACATAACACGCAGTGCATCGTCATGCTGCAGCACACTCAGCAGTGTGCCTAGAAGTTCTGTTGGCAATAAGTTGAGCCTCGGCTGCCTTGCCACCGTCTCTCTCAGCCCTAAAACAACAGCAGCAGCAGCAGGCGCTGCAGCAGCAGGCGCTGCAGCAGCAGGCGCTGCAGCAGCAGGCGCTGCATAGTGCATACCAGCAGCAGCTGCTCAGCACCATGCTCCATACAGCTGTACCTAATCACAGCTGCTCAGCACTGCATGGTACACCATAATCCTGCCCAAAAACGCTGAGGCACCCCCATCAGCAGGCAATGAGCGCGCCAGGAAGCCCATTTGGCGGACTCCACGAATGCCACATTGCCACACCAACCAAAACATCATGCAGGAGTTCCAGCTGCTGCTGCCCCTGCCAGCCGTGCTGGCCCCGTCCGCGGCAGCGCAGCACCCCACTTTTCCTCCCAAGGCGGTCGGCTGCAAATCATCATCATCAGTGGTGCGCCAGTCAACCCCTGCTGCCCCTGCCAGCTCTGCTCAGCTCCGCAGCAGCAGCAAAGCAGCGCACCACCAAACCCGCAATCACCACCGCACACTGCCCCATCACAAGCAGCGCAAGCCCCAGCACCACGCCCCCTGCCACCCCACGCGAACACCAGGCAGAAGCAGCACCAGAAGCAGCAGCGCCAGCAGCTGCAGCCAGCAGTACCCCGCAAACTGCAGCCGCTCCATGCTCGTGCCGCACCCCGCCTGCGCTTTCCAGGCAGCAAACGCAGCCAGCACGGTCAGCAGCAGCACCACCAGCGCCTGTACGTGGGGCGCCCGCATCGCGCTGCCTGTGGCTGTTACCACAACTGTTAGTTTGACCAGCTCTTTGACCGGCACCCACCACCAGCGCCACGTCATGTTCCAAACCCCAAGCCCTGCACAGCGCTGCCCCTCCAGCCCCAGCGCTGCTGTGTGGGCCTGGCAGCGGCGAACAGGCGGCCCCAGCACCCGCACCGGCAGGACCGCCAGCTGCCGCATTAGCTTGTTTTGCTGCTGCTGCTGCTGCTGCTGCTGCTGCTGCTGCTGCTGCTGCTGCTGCTGTTGCGGCGGCCGCGGCTGGGGCTCCTGCTGTTGCTGCAGGTTTGAGAATCCAGCCATATGTGGAACTGACCCACTGTGCCTGCTGCTCACAGCCACAGCACTGCCACCACTGCTTGTGCCCTGGCCTGCTGCTGCTGCTGCTGCTGCTGCTGCATCACCACCGCTGCTGCTGCTGTGCGCTGGACCGGCCAAACCAGTACCAGCAGCAGCCACAGGTACGCCGCCAGCTGCAGCACCCCCAGCAGCGCAAACACCACCACCACAGCGTGGCCGCCTCCCCAGCAGCGCAGCTGCATGTCCAACACCCAGTGCGTGCCCAGCAGCTGGACTTCGCCCGGGACGGTCGGCTGGCGCGGCCCCAGCGGCATGCAGCTGAAGGCGCCGGCGATGGTAGCCACGTAGAAGCTGTAGCAGTACGCCATGGCGGCTACAGCCAGGGATGTTACTAACGACCAGGTCTGGCGGCTCCAGGTGTCAGGGTGCAGCTGCCGCCAGCGCCGTGGTGGAGGCTGCTGCGTGTGCTGTTGTTTGTTGCTGTGTAGCATGAGCCCAGAGCTGCTGCTGCAGCGGTTGCTGCGCGAGATCTGCTGCTGCTGCTGCTGCTGCTGCTCACCTGCGCTGCTTGATGCTTGCAGCTGCTGCTGCCTGTGTTGCTGCTGGCTGCCTGCGCTGTCCTGCTGCTGCTGGAGTTGTCTTTGCTGCTGCTGCTGCTGCTGCTGCTGCTGCTGCTGCAGGTAGTGGCTGAAGGACGAAGATGCAACGGCATTGGCAGCCGGTGCCATCGCACCACCACAGCCACCACCACCATCACAGCCACCAGCAGGCCGCTCTGCAGCTGCTCTTGCAGTTCTGCCATTGTCAGTGCCTGCTGCTGCCGCTGCTGCGGGAATCTGCTGGGCATACCAAAAAGGAGACACCAGCGGCTTGGCACTCGCCTTGGAGCTGCCCAAGCTGGTGCTGCCTGTCAGCGGTGCCGCTGCTGGCTGCTGCTGCTGCTGCTGCTGCAGCCCCGGCTCCTCCTGCTGCTCCTCGCGATCTTCATCCAGCTGGTGCAGCTGGCTGGACCTCAGCCGAAGCTGCTGCTGCTGCTGCTGTTGCTGCTGCTGCTGTGCTGAACGGTGCATACGGCTGTCATCTCTGCTGCGTCGTGCATACCTGTGCA
Organism: Scenedesmus sp. NREL 46B-D3; assembly: GCA_014080715.1. NCBI lineage: Eukaryota > Viridiplantae > Chlorophyta > Chlorophyceae > Sphaeropleales > Scenedesmaceae > Scenedesmus > Scenedesmus sp. NREL 46B-D3. The sequence goes on from JACERP010000235.1 coordinate 55,462, forward strand.
GCGCCCTGTTGGCGGCTGAGACGACCGGGAACAGCAACGCAGTGTAAAGGACTGCAGCAGCAGCAGCAGCAGCAGCAGCAGCAGCAGGAGCAGCAGCAGCAGCGCACAGCAGACATGGCGGGGTGAGCAACACTGCATGGTGTCGGTGTTGCTGAGGTCCTGCAGCACGCCAGGTTGAAGGTTTCAAGCGTGCCGACAAGCCCAACAGAGGGCGCCCTCCAAGGCTGAGAAGGGAGAGCAGCTGGATGATGTGGACCTTTTGTTCATCTGGAGAGGCATGGATTTGTGCAGCGACGAGCCAATTGCCCGCTTTATCCAACAACTGACGGTTCAAAATCCATCACGCATCACCACTGGCTGCATCAGGGCTCCCCTTAGAAGCACCACAAGCTGCCGGGCAGCCGCCAACTATTCTGCACGCCGCCACAATTTTGCAACACGCAGCTCCCACACAGCCCTTGCGAACCAACAGTCAGTGCACACAGTCAGATTGCCCTGCACGCCGCCATAACAATGGCAGCACAGCCCTCCCTGCTGACCTGGCAGCATCACGACCAGCACTGACTGCACCACCGCCCCTGAGGCGCGACTGCCGCCCGGCAGCAGGCACTCAAAGGGCACCCACTGCCAGGTGGTCGCCTGCGTCATCAGCAGCGCAGAGGCGCCGGCAGCGGCCCAGTCAGGCAGCAGCAGCGCCAGATCCAGGGACAGGAGCACCGCTGCCAGCTGGGCGGTGTCCAGCACGACCTGATGCGGCGAATGCGGCGACGACACCAGCAGCGCAGCAGCAGCAGCGCAGCAGCAGCAGCAGCAGCAGCAGCAGCAGCAGCACTTTGGTGAGAAGAAAGCACATCAATGCCTATAGCATGGTTGTTGCAACAAGCAAAGCTTTCACCTAGCCCGCCTGTGGCCCCACCCCCACGCCCCACACCACCTGCACACCTCGTTTGCCAGCCCGCACAGAGCTTGCAGGCACGCACTTCCCCCTGCCGGCCGGACCGCTCACCTGTGCGATGCAGGCCAGGTGCTTCACCGCCAGCAGCAGCAGCGCAGCCAGCTCAGCAGGCAGTTGGCCACTGCAGCTGCTGCTGCTGCTGCCGCCAACTGCCTTGCCAGGTCCAGCACTGCCACCACCACTTGCAGCTGCCTGCTGCAGCGTCGCCTTATGCTGCTGCTGCTGTTGCTTCAGCACCTGCAGTGCACTGCCCCAGCTCAAGCTGGGGGCCTGCTGCAGGCTGTAGAAGCCGTCGGCAGCGCTGCTCAGCGCCCTGCTGAGCACACCAGAGCTGGCGGCTGACGACGCGCCACTGACCAGCCTCGACAGAGTCGAGCTCTTCGGCACCAGCTGCGACTGCGGCGAGCTGAGTGCGAGTTTTGAACTCAGTCTTGGGCTGAGTGTTGAGCTCAACCTCGAGCTGAATTGAGTACCACTGGGTGATGAGGGTTGTGGTACAAGGCATGCTTGTGAAGCAGCTACAGTGAGTTGGTGTGCTGTATGTGCATGACCGTGTGATGGTGGCATCAGCGGTTGATCAACACAGAAAGCCTGCTGCTGCTGTTGCTGCTGAGCGCATGCTGTTGCTGCCATGCGGCTAGCAGCCTTGTCAGCAACATGGTCAGCTGCATGTCCAGCTGCTGCTGCTGCTGTTCCTGTCACCCCTGTCGTTCCTGCAAGGTCCACGGAGGCCTCCAAGGATGTGTCCGAGGACCTGCTGTTGCCTGGTTGAATGCAGCTGCAGAGGGATGAGGAGGCCCCGCATCAGCCGCAGCTGCTGCTGCAGCTGCCCATCCTGGCCCCCACTCTACAGCTGAAAAGGCAAAGCCTCGCCCGTCAGCAAAAGGATCAGGCAGACCTGAGCTGGCAGCTGCTGCTGCTGCTGCTGCTGCAATGGGATCAGGCAAACCTAAGCTGCGGCCATCAGTGCTGTTTCCGTCCCTGCCGCCTGCCACGGCAACTGCTGCCGCGTCATGCCCAGCTGTCTGACCATCAGCAGCAACAACACCATCAACTGCTGCTGCTGACGCTGCTGCTACTGCTGCGGCTGCTGCATGCTTGTTCAGCTGCTGCTGAAACCTGGCCAGAATTGACGAGACTTTCATCAGAGGAGCCTCAATGCTGCTGCTGCTACTGCTGATGTCAGGAGCAGCAGCGGGACTAGAGTCACTGAAAGGGACACCAGAAATCGGCCTTCCCAGTGCTGCTGCTGCTGCTCGACCTGATGAAGAAGTTGGTGTTAAAATTTGTGCTGTTGAAGTGCCTGCAGGAACATCCGCAGCACCTCTCGCTGCTGTTGGTTTCTGCTTGGATATTGAGGCTGCAGAGGTGGACAGCAGCTGCACTTGTAACATGCTGCGTGCTTGCGCAGACACACTGCTGCTGCTGCTGCTACTGCGCTCACTGCCGCTGCTGATGGTCCTCAATGACTGGAGCCCATGAGCATGCTGCCTAGCGGCACTGCTGCTGCTGCTGCCTGCACCACGCAACGTTGCACTGCTGGTTGCACTCGCCCTTAGCAGACCTCCTGAACTGGCATCTAAGCTGTTACTTTGACCCCAACTAACACCCGAGCTGTTCCTCTGCAGCTGACCTGCAGAAGCACCACCCATGCTGCTCAAGGCATTCCCAAGGGGCGTCATTGACAGCGTTGCAGTGTCACATAACTCGTCATGGTGCTGCTGCTGCTGCTGCTGCGTGATGCGGCCGGACCATCCCCATCGCAGCCTCCCAGCTGCTGCCACAGCGCCTGCTGCATCTGCGTTGTCACCCGCACCCGCAGCAGCTCTGATGTGCGACGCATCCGACGATCGCATGCTCAGCCCCTTTGACACCTTGCTGCCCAGCACGCTGTGTCGCAGCTTCAACCTCTCGTTGCTGTCCTGACTGGCCTTCAAAGTGCGGTATGCTGCAGCGGCGGGAGAGCTGCAGAGCCAACCAAGCGCCAACCACAGCTGAGCAAGCAGTGCAATGAATGTCAGGTCCACGACACGCGCAAGCGAGAAGCGCAGCCAGGCAAGCGCCACATGAGGGCAGCGGCTGCAGCGGCCGTTACTTTGACCGTACACATCACGCACGTGGTCAAAGTCAATGTTTGACCAAGGTTTGACCAGGGGTGCGCTGCGGTTGGCAGAGGTGTAGCCGGGCTGCTGCTGCTGCTGCTGCAGCAGGTATGGTTCTTGCTGCAGCAGCCAGGCGTTGCGACCAGGACGATAGCAGCAACTGCAGAATGGACCTGTAGGCATGGGTGTGTGAAGGCACACATGACGTAATCAGGTGATTTGAGTGTCTGCCTCCACTTGCCCCAGTGCGCATTGTGTGCGTTGCTGTCAATGATTCATGTGCCAGAACTGCAGCATAGTGATGCGGCCACGTTGTGTTCAAGATGGTGCCAACAGCACATCACATCAGCATGTCGTGCTCTCATCAGCACCCCTCTCCCCTTGCTGCACTCCATGGCTGCACTACCACCAGCAGCAGCTGCAGCCACTGCTGCATGCACCACTGCAGAAAGTCCGCCCAGCTCCCTATGCACCTGCCCTGTGTCGTGTACAGCTGCTGCGGTCACTGCAGCAACAACTAGCAGCTGCAGCGCACCTGTGTGGCACGACCCCTGCTGCACTGCAGCAGGCTACACACAACCACACACCACACAGAGCAACACAGCAGCCACATCGACCAACACAGAGCAGCCCGGACCTCACCTGTGCAGCCCCTGCTGCACCGCAGCAGCATACACACAACCTCACACCCCACAGCGCAGAGGTGCAGCGACTTGAACCGCAGCCAAATGCAGCACTGCCGACAGCATGACAACAGGGCAGGCCGGACCTCACCTGCGTAGCCCCTGCTGCACTGCAGCAGCGCGTACGGCCGCGCATCCACGCCCGCCGCCTGCAGGGACCGCCGCTGCGTGCACTGCAGCCCCTGCAGGTTGAGCGCTGCGTCGCCGCGCCTGGTGCAGGCCACTGCATGGGGGCAGGCGCGGATGGCTGCGCTGCGCGGGTGGGGCTGGTAGCAGCCCTGCGCGGGGATGACCATGCCGCCCACGCAGACGCCGTTGCGCGGGCAGCGCTGGCAAACCTCGGACCCAACTCCTGCTGCTGGTGCGATGACGGGGTTGCTGCTGCTGCTGCTGCTGCTGCTGCTGGGGTGGGCGGTGGGGTAGGCGGTGAAGCTGAAGGAGGGTGCACCACACATGCGGCAGCTGACTGACAGCAAGCCGCTGCTGATGCCGGCAGCGGCAGTGCTGCCGCTCCCGCTGAGGTTGACCAGCACCGCCTCTTGTCCGGGCAGGCAGGGCCGCACCTCCAGCTGCAGCAGCGCAGACAGGGACTGCAACACGGCAGCAGCAGCAGCAGCAGAAGCAGCATACTCAACCCCAGCGGCAGCGGTGAATTTTGAGGCATCAGAGGGACGCACAGGGCAGCAGCTTGAGCTGCAGCGGGTGGCTGCTGTCATATCATGCAGGCAGAGCATCACACGGATGCAAACAACAACACATGTGTTGATGCTTTCATCATGTTCAACAGGGGGCACTTCCAAAGCAAACCACAGCTGTTGCACAGAACTGCAGATTCACCCTGCCCCCGGCCTAAACAGAGGCGTTGCAATGGGCAGGTGCCAGCACCTCACAGCGACACGCGGCTGCCCACACTGCCCTGGCAGCGCAGGCAGGCAAGGCCGCAGTGTGCGGGAGCAATGTTGACTGCTGGCCCTGCTAGCGCCAAACCCAGAGGCTGCAAGTCCGGCTGGAGCCCAAGCAACACTCCATATCCATTGGCGCAGCAGCAGCAGCAGCCAGCAGCAGCAGCAGCAGCAGCTCACCTGCGTCCTGTCGCTGCTGCCGGCCTCTGCAGTCAAACTGAGGTTGACCAAGCTGCCAGGCGCAGCAGCAAGCGACAGCCAGAGAACACACCACTGCCGCCAGCAGCGTCACCCGCCGGTTGCCCGCCAGCTGACCAGCCGCACGCCTGCTGCTGCCATCGATTGCTGCTGCTGTTGGGGCGCCTGCGCATGCTCGATCCTAGCCAGCCAGCTGCTGCCAGCTCCGCTGCTGACCAGCGACCCAAAGGCATCCAGGACGTTGACCGGCAGAGAGAAGACTTGGTGGGCGTCCACTGCTGCGCGCTGCTGCTGCAGCACCGTGGCCCCCAGCGGGGGGCACACAGGCTCCAGCTGCATGCCTGCAAGCACCACACCAACACACTCTCGGCTGCTGTGCAGCTGGACAGCCATGTTCAACGGCCACAGAGCAAAATGCCGATTTGTTGACCATCCTGAATGCATCTTTGACTTGCCGCCTCATATGGATCTGGCCACACTGAGCACACCACACACCGACATCAGCAGCACGGCAGCTGCAGCCAGCCGACGCAACAAGGAAGCTGCGTCCCCAGCCGTCTCGCATACAGCTCCATCTAAGGCCCATCGGCAGCCCCTGCAAAGTGGTGCGCCCCCCCCCCCCCCCCCCGGCCCCCGCCACCTCGCCTGGCGTGGCGCCGCGCTCCTCCACCGACCCCTATGTACTCTGCCACACAGCTTCACTCAAGGCCGACCAGCAGCCCCTGCAAAGTGGGGCGACCCCCCCCCCCCCCGCCTCACCTGGTGTGGCACCACGCTCGACTGCAGGCGGCGCTGGGTGTGCCGATCCTTGTTGGGCAGCTGCTGCACTGCCGCGACCCCCTGCCGACTGCGCCACAACTGGCCCGGCTGACCCACCCTGCTGCCGCTGCTGCTGCTGACTTTGCAGCAGGCGCCTGGCTTGCCTGTCCAGCTCGGAGAGACCACCGACTTGCTGCTGCTGCTGCCACTGCTGTTGCTGATCTGGCTGCTCCGGTTTCACCAGTGACAGCTGTGCAGGGAAGGATGCTGTACCTGGGCCGTAGCCCCCAGGGCCGACTGCATTGTCCCGCTGCAGCTGCTGCTGCAGCGGCCAAGGGACCAGCAAGCCACCCGGCACACCACCATTGCTGCTGCTGCTGCTGCTGTGCAGCTGGATGGCTTCAGGCGTGCTGGTGTACAGCACACCCCCTGCCTGGTCGGCTGAGTTGCCAGTGGCAGATGTGGCAGTCATACTGACACGGCAGCTGCTGCTGCTCCCGTTCCTGCTGTTGCCATCGCCTCTGCTGCCAGCACTGCATGCTGCTGCAGCAAACACGGCTCCGCCTTTGCTGGCCCTGTTGCCGCGCCACTCGCAGCTGTACAGCCTCGCCGCTCTCGTGCGGCTGATGCAGACAGCGCCGCCAGACCCTGCGGCACCGCAGTCGGTGCTTGCTGCTGCGGCTGCGGACCCGACGCCATACAGCAGCTGCCACTGCAACGGCAGCGCATCGGCTAGGTGCAGCTGCGGCAGGCTTGCAGGACCAGCAGCAGCGCCACCAAGAGACGTGGCGGCAGCTCTGTCTGCAGAGTTGCCATTGAAATTGCAGGAGTCAAAATCAATGTCTGCAGCAGACTGTAACGCCACCGCCCCGCCGGATGCAGCGGCATTGCCGCTGTAGCGTCCCTGCCTGCCCGCAAAAGCAGCACACCCCTGGCACGCCACAGCACCACCAGCTGCGCCTGCAGTGTTGTTTGTGCTGTTGCCGCCAGCCAAAGTCATGCTGCTGCAGCCGCTGCAGTACACCCAGCCTCCACTGCCGCGCGCGGTGTTGGCATCTGCCGTGCAGTCAATGCAGTCAAACAGGGTTTGACCAAAAGCCGCAACCCCTCCGCCATCGCCGCCGCCACTGTTTCCTGCAAAGCTGCAGGACTTGCAAGACACGGCCAAACTTCCCAGCTGCGAGTCAAACACTGCCGCACCGCCGCTGCCTGCATACGCTGCATTGCTGGAGAAGCTGCAGCCCTGCAAACTCACTCCTGCTGCTGCTGCTGCAGCTGCTATTGGCGCCTGTGCTACTGAGTCCTGATGCACTGCTCCTGCCTTCCGCACAAGCTCGGACCCCGTGACCAGCAGCGCCCCTCCGACGCCCCGCACTGCGCTGTTGTTGGTGAAGCTGGTGTTGGCCAGCAGCAGCGCAGCCGGCTGCCGCACCAGCAGCGCCCCCGCGCTCCACTCTGCGCTGTTGGCGTCAAAGCTGCAGCTGCGCAGCCGCGCGGAGCCGCGCTGCAGCAGGGCGGCGCCTGCCGAGCCGCGCTGGTGCACGGCCGACTCCGCCCTGGCGAAGCTGTCGAGCTGTGCGGCAGCTGCAACGGTTGCCCCCTGCAGGCACGAATCAACAGCAGTGCAGGAGCGGCAATCTGCAGCCACGGCAAGATGATCAATGCTTGCTGCTGCTGCTGCCAAGTTTGTGTGAGATCGTCCGCACCCTGCAAACCCACCTCCACAAAGCATGAGCAAAATGTCATCCTGGCAACACTCATAACAGGTAACATTGACACATTTTTTGCTTAACGCCCCTACGCCCTAGTTTCTGCTGCCTCTGCTTTGTGCTTGATGACCTTGACAACATGCTTCGATGGTGATGCTTCCATGGCGCAAGCTGCTGATTTGAGTGGGGTGTGTCTCGACATGCCGCAGCTATACTTGACGCATACCCTGAGACACTCTGCATGTATCTGGAGGAGACAATCTGTTGTATTGTGCGCACATCTTATCTCTGTCACACGTTTGACACCATGCTCATTCCGGGGTGGCTTGTACCATCTCAGATGGTGACTGGATCCACGTTCAACTACTCTCTCTCTAAAATATCTGCTGATGGATCACCCAACCACCAGGCCCTCACAGTGCTGCCCGGCCACCGTTGTGCTGCACCGCCTGGCGTACTGCAGCACAGCGCTGCGGTGCGTGCCAGCTCACCTGACCACCAGCCGCTGCCACCGCACTGTTCCTGGTGAACTTCACGCCAGCCAGCTGCAGTGAACTTCCGTCAGCCACGAGCGCCCCACCCAGTGGCGCCGCATTGTGCTGCAGCAGGCTGTGCCTCCACACCACACTGCCGGCCTGCAGCAGCACTGCCCCGCCACCAGCCAGTGATGCTGCGTTGTTGGTCACCGTCACATTGGTCAAGATAGCTGAAGATGTCTGGATGATGGCTAGGCCGCCACCTTGAAAGCCCTGCGGCAGCAGCAGAAGCAGCAGCAGCAGCCGCAGCAGCAGCAGCAGCAGCAGCAGCAGCCAGCCACTGTCACTGAGCATCATTTCCGCAACCTCAAGTCTCAAAGGAAAGCTTCAGCCAGCTGCACAGTACTTTGAGTTGTTGCGTCTATCACACACCCCTGCACCTTGGTGTTGCTGAAAAAAATCATGCTTGGTCGTAATCATATTGTCTAATCGCATAAAATCTCAGGGGTCACGCACGCACGCACCAGCCCGCCCGCCCGCCCGCTCGCGCACACCTGCATACGCTAAAGCCGCCACACGCAGGCCGCACCTTGTTTCCACTGAGCAGCACCCCCGCCAGCTCCACGCGCTGCATGTGGCGCATCTGCAGCCCGCCCGCGCCCTGCTGGGTGGCGCTGGCGCCGCGGACTGTTACATTGGACAGGATGGCCGCAGCGCCTGACGAGGCCGACACGGCGCCACCGCCGGCAGCAGCCTGCGCCAGCCCAGTGAACATGTCCATGTCATGTAAGAGCAGATGCAGCGTGTGTGTACAGCACAGAAGTTGGACAGGGAGGCCACAGTGCCTGATGGTGCAAGTGCCGCCCGCCGTCTGGGCAAAGACCATGCGCACCATTGGGAGTTGTGATGTGTGGTTTGACGCTGCATCAGCGGGCACGCACTGGGCATGGTGTGAAGCAGATGTTGGTGTGCAGCTGCCACCTGGCGGTGCATGGCGTTCCGTGACAGCTGCAGGGCAGCACCATATTTCCCCTGATCCACCATCACAGCGACTGCACTACAACAGAGATAACAAACATCACGACAAAAAAAGAAAAAAAAAGAAAACAAGAACCAAAAAGCCACTCGTGGTCACCGTGTTGTTGTCGAATGTCACGTTTGTCAGCCTCACGCCCTGACCGTCCGCTGCCAGTGCTCCGCCAAGGCCTTCGCTGGAGGTGTTGTTGGTGAAGGCTGAGTCAGCAACAGTGAGGCTGAAGGGGCTGCCCACCGCCTGCAGCATGAACAGCTGCAGGGCACCACCATCAGAGTCCGCCTGCAGCAGCAGCAGCAGCAGCAGCAGCAGCAGCAGCAGAGCAGCAGCAGCAGCAGCAGCACGAGCACGAGCAGGCCAGCTGCCGCAGCACAGGAACCTGCACACAAACCAGGTCACATGCTGGCCACTGGCACAGTAATTACAGCAGCAACAGCAGAGACTCGCAGATGCTGCCTGACACACGTACGATATGCAACAGCGCTCGCCTTTGACGCTGCTGTGGATGTGCTTACTAGCAAGTGCACCCTCACACCTGGCATCCGCCATGTATGCCAGAATGCACGCCTGACAGCTGCAAAGCATGCACAAACACAACATGCATTTGCACATAACTGCACAAGAGCAACCGCCAACAGCAGATGAACCTGCTCCCTATCAGCGATTGCTGCCGACAACGGCCGCCGGCCCGCACCTTGTTGTTGGTGAATGAGCAGTTATGGAGTGTCACGTTTGAGTCGTACAGGCTCATGGCGCCCCCATACCCGCCATAGTTGCCCTCAAAGACGCTGCTGGTGACAACCACTTCGGTCTGGAAGTTCTCGTTCACCATCACAGCACCGCACTCATTAGGACCCTGCAGCAGCAGCAGCAGCAGCAGCAGCAGCAGCAGCAGCAGCAGCAGCAGCAGCAGCAGCAGCAGCAGCAGCAGCCTATCAAGGCCAGCAGGTTGCCTGTCCCTTAATCTGTGAGACCTTGACCACTACTAACAACACAGTCATCATCACCGCATGCCTTGCTTTCTGTTGGTCCGAACCTGGGAGCTCCTGCACAAGAACCAAGGTTCCAGGAAAGGTTTCAGCTGCCGCCACCCTTCAGCGAGCAGACAGGAGCTTGTGTTGGGCTGGCCACTGCCAAGGCACCCACGGATGCCATGTTGCTGCTGCTGTTCACCCACTACTGCCAGCTGCTTGTGGCACCTGTTGCCCTGGGAGGTTTGCTGTATCTCCCAGGCGCTGCATTGCTTGAAGGTACTTTGACAACCGCTACTAACTCATCATCACATCGTGCTCGTGCAATGCTGTCAGGCTGGTGAAACTGCCACCAGCAGCACCACCACCAGCAACAACAGCTTTGGTATTAACACGCGCTAGTCTAGCTGCATCTCCAAATCATCAGGCTGCATGGAACAGCACAGCACAGCACAGCACAGCACGCGGCCACTTCAGGCAATGACAACAGAAAGACTGCTGCACCCTCACCTCGTTCCCCTCAAAGTAACAGTCGCTGATGGCCAGGCGCGACACGTACGGCCCCCACTGGTTGAGGTACACTGCGCCCGCAGCACCAGCCGCATTGCCGACAAACCTGTGCGCAGCAGCGGTGGCGTGCAGGCCGTGATGCCGCAGTGATGTTGAGCATGCGAGCTGCAGGCGTAGCAAGTGTAAGGCAGCTGCAATGTCGACAAACCTGCGGCAGTGACGTAGCCGTTGGACTAGCTTGATCAACAGACTCGGGGTCGAGGCCATCAACGTGTGACGGGAGGGGTGTGGATTATTGTGGCGCTTGCGCCACCCGTGTTGGGGCTCGCAATGCTTGAATCATGCATCACACCAAGAATAGCATGTCGCAATGCACATCTTGGGGTGCGTCCCTAGAACCCTGGGTTTTGCAGACCGCCCGCACCTGCAACTGTGCAGCGTCACACTCCTGGGGCCGTCAGAGTCCCTCCAGCCGACCCCAATCGCCCCCGCAAACGTGGTGGTGGTGGCACCCGCCTCATCCTCTGCTCCCGCTGCTGCTGCCTGCTGCTGTGGCAGCCTGCCGTTGTTGGTGAAGTTGCTGCCGGTGACGGCCAGCCAGGGCACTTCACGCAGCATCAGCGCGCCACCCTGCAGCAGCACGGCAGTGCGTGTTGGCCTCAAAAGTTCAAAGACGGCGCATGGTCCAGGGCAGACATCAGTGCACCATGGTGGTGAGATTAATAGCTGACCGACCCGCAGCAACACAGCGAGCGCTGATGGAGGTTGCGTTGATGAGCCAGCGCCATTCAGTGCAAGTGACAATGGTCAGTTGAGAATTCAGCTACTAGATGAGCACTTCAAGAAGTGTCGGCAATACTCCAACGCCGGCTTCCAATGCTGCCTTTTGACTGCAGATTGACTGCAAAAATTGCGCAGGAACAGAGAGCGCATAGTCGCTCAGCTGAACTAAAAGGCTCAGGGTTACTTCTGCGCTGAAATCTCAGCTGTAGCTCTGCGCTGCTGTTGATTGATGAGCTGTCGAGCTGCAGCGAACCTTATCTGCTGTCAACACCGTCATAGTCCACAGCCAGAAGTGCTGTGGCTGCAGGCACCGCTGCTGCAAGTCATCCAGGTACGATATAATCCGGCTAATGATATGGCTAATCAATCACACTGTACCCTCAGCCCTGCTCCCTACATCATTGGTGATGCACACTAGACACCAAGCAGCCCACTGCAGCAGCCCACCTGCAGCTCTGCGCTGTTGTTGTGACACACACAAGACACCAAGCAGCCCACTGCAGCAGCCCACCTGCAGCTCTGCGCTGTTGTTGGTGAAGCTGCAGCGCGAAACGTTCACGCCGCCGCTGCTGGCTCGCACCAGCGCGCCACCGCCGTAGCTGCCGCCACCCAGCGCCGCGTTGTGGCTGAACTCGCTGCCAGCCAGCAGCAGCGGCCCGCAGCCGGCCAGCGTGACGGCGCCGCCCTCCACGGGCCGGCTGCGGGCTGCTGCAGCCGCACCAGCAGCCGGGCGCTTCTGCAGACAGCGACAGAGCAGCAGGCGGCTGCTGAATTGCTGAGCGCATATCTTACAATGCATTCAACTGCCCGTGTATGAATGTGAAAGCTGGAGGCAGGGGGCGGCCCACCAACCAACCAGCATCATATCGGGCGGACGAACAGCGCAGCCCCACACGTAGAAAATCGCAAAATCGCAAGCTCTGCGACACCTCCAGTCTTGAATGTTTATTTACTCACTAGTGTTATCAATTTTAACATTTAGGCAACTGGTGCTGCAAGCTTGTACAAGCAATCTGTGCAAACCACCAGTACGCCGCACCTCCACCCGGTCGTATCAGATTGGCCCACGCACCTGCTGTTGATGGTGCTGACTGCTGGCAAATGTTGTCCCAACAAGTCCCAGACTGCACATCGACACAACACAGCTGCTTGACTTCCAAACACACACCAAAACACAACGCAGCTCACCAGGTTGCCCACGAAGCTGCTGTTGGTGATGCTGACTGCCGCCAGCCGCTGGCCCAGCAGGCAGCTGCCCCACTGGGATGCGTAGTTGCCGCTGCAGCCCACCCGCACCAGGCGCAGCTGCGGTAGGGCCACAGCAGCAGCAGCAGCAGCAGCAGCAGCAGCAGCAGCAGCAGCAGCTGAGGAGGCAAGTGCAGCAGTAGCATGGTACTGGGAGCTGCTGCAGCCACACTGCACAACGCTGCTCAGTCCCTGCATGCATTGTGCAGCAGCGGATGCCACTTCCCAGACTACAGCAGCAGGTTGAGCACGCAGCATGCAGCTTCACCTGTTAGGCCTGCTGCCCTCCACCCCAACCTCGTTGCTACAGCTGCTGCCCAAAGAGTCACACCATGTCCAGCTGCAGTTGCATGCACACCCGCCGCCTGCCGAACACTGCAGTGTACCGCACAGCTGCGACAACTGTACACACAAGCAAGCAAGTTCAGCTGACACTTGCCTGTCGCTCTCCACAGAACACACACCAAAGCAGTGAAGCTGAGAGCCACGTGGTGCTGCTCACCTGCTGCATGGTGTCCACCATCAGAGCACCCCCCTGCGGCTGCTGCTGGCGCCAGTTGTTGTTGCTGAGGGACACATCCTGCAGCAGCAGCCGGCCCCCTCCCCGCACCGTCACTGCTGTGCCTGGGCAGCCAGACAATGACAGACCCAGCAGCTCCAGGGAGGCGGCACCCCTGCAGCAGCAGCAGCAGCAGCGGCAGCAGTAGCAGCAGCAGCAGCAGCAGCGGCGGCGGCGGCAGCAGCAGCAGCAGCATGAACAGGTTGCGACAGTACCACGCACAGTGGAACCAACAAGCGTAGCTTGCAGCACCACAGAAGCCATCTGCGTTAGGCAGGTCTGCTTGCTGTTGCACATGCCGCTGCCATTGCTGCTGCTGATGCTGCTTTATGCTGCTGCACTGCAGTACCAGCTATTGCTTAAAACTTCTCCTGTTGGTTTGCCTCTCCAACTCACCGCGCTGTGAGAAAGCCGCCATCCTTTGAGGCGCCACATTCCACAACCAACAGCGCGCCAGGCTCTAGTGACGGGCCAGGCACTGGCTGGCTGCTGCTGCTTGGCTGCTGCTGCTGCTGCTGTCAGCGCTGCTGGTGTTGCCAGTACAAGTGCCTGACCAGACCCAACCCGCAACGCCCTGTCAACACGCAAGACAGCCCTGATGCTGCTGCTGCTGCTGCTGTGGGTGGTGTCAGCACCAGGAGCAGCGGTTTGAAAGCTTGCTGCTGCTGTTTTGCTGCTACTGATGCTGCTCCTGCTGCTGCTGCCGTTGCCCATGTTTCATTCAGTGCTGCTTGTATGCTGCTGCTGGTGGTGGCAGCAGGCAGCTGCAGCAGCATGTGCTGCGGGTACAGCTGTGCTGCCAGCTGCAGATACCAATGCACGAGCAGGGGAGCAGACATTGAAGGACGGCAAGAGTCAACTAGCTGCAGTCTCGTGTTCAACAGCAAGGACGTGTTTAATGTGAAGGCACAGGCTATGCAGTTATCCTTGAATGTGCAACAAGGGGTCAAGCATTGTTGGTGACGAGCCTGGGTTGATGAAATGGACAGACAGATAAATTGAATCAAGATGAATCCGTGCCCTACCCCGGGCAACTTTGCTTGTGCATTTTCACACTTGTGATGGCCTCTGCTGCTGCAGGTGCTACATAGCTGTGCTGCTTATGTACTACCGTGCTGCTTATGTACTACCGTGGTAATTTGAGAGCACATTCGATCCAAACTCGTCTAGGTTTTGTCTTTAGCTGTGCGTTCATTGGCACTTGCCTGTTTGACGGAGCACTCCGCACGTGGAGCAAGAAGGCAGCAGCAGCAGCATGCCAGCACAGCCACCAGCCGCAACATGCATGGGGTGTTTTAGATTTCATCTCCCATTTAAATCGTGCCATCTGCCTCTAAACGTTGGCGTCACCGAGCCAACCAAAGCTCAGGCCGTGTGTAGTAACTAGCACAGGATGCCATGCGGCCCAGGTCAGTGTGATAACCACAAATGGTAACTGATTCATACAATGTGCTAATCACCTTTTGGACGTGATCTTGTTCGTTACTAACAAGCCCTGATGTGCCCTACTGCTTTCAGACACAAAACACCGCCCACATAAGCGCATGGTTAGTATGCTGCTGTCAACCACTCGGGTGCAGTCCTTAACGCAGACGCAACATCATGCCGTCAAAATGCTGATTACAAGTCTGGCTGTTCCGCGTGTGCTGTTGTTGTTGGTGTACGTGGCGTGGGTCATAGGCCTCTTTTGACGCTGACTCCATGTCTGCTGTTGGAAGGCTTGCCAACTTCAACCTTGTTACAACGATGCAGAAATTGTTTATGCAGTTGTTGTAAGTTGTGGGCGTGCGCGCATGACCAGCAAAAATGCAAGCCTTCCTCATCATCCTCATCATCATCATCATCATCAAGCAGCAGCAGCAGCAGCAGCAGCATAGCAGCATCATCACATCATCATCATCATCATCATCATCAGCAGCAGCAGCAGCAGCAGCAGCATCATCATCATCACATCATCAGCATCATCACATCATCAGATCATCATCATCATCATCATCATCATCATCATCATCATCATCATCATCATCATCATCATCATCATCATCATCATCATATTACCCATTCAAGCCATAGCATCAGCTGCAAGGAATCAGCTGCAAAGGGCAAAGCTCAGTGACCAGCATATCGGCATCCTACAGCACACAGACATGCCCGGGGGGGGGCGAGGCGTGATGCAGGGAATATGATGATGAGACATGCCAGGAGCCGTTAAATCCGTTCTTTTACATGCTTTGCAGTGGGCGGAGCCAGCTTTGCTTACATGCGCAGCCTTGCATGCAAGGGTCGGGTGACACTGCTGGCTTGCTTGCTTTTATGCTGCTGCGTTAGCGTGCTGTTCCTTTTGACAGACATGCAGCAGCGATGGCAGCACAACTAAACAACAAATTTGCTGCCAAGCCATAGCTGGCAACGGCATCCCAGCAAGCGCAATAGTGGCAGTTGGCATGTGCTGGCCTCTATGGTGTTTTGTCAACCAACATTACATAAAAGCCCTTGATATGGGCAGCAATGATGACTGCAGCACGTCATTGCAAAGCAATGTATATGCCACTAGCAGCAACAGCAGCAGCAGCAGCAGCAGCAGCAGCAGCAGCAGATGATCGGACGTAACATCTGGTCTGTCAATTGCGTAAATCAGGTTCATAAAAAGCTGTCAATTTTAATTTTTACTAAGTTATTTGGGCTGTTTCATCATCAAGCGTTACTACGGGTGTATCTCTGGTTGTTTCCAGGCACAACCCAATCAGCCAGCACCTTACGGCATAGAAGCACGACCAACCAAAGCATATCGTCAAGATGATTGTGTCATTGTGGCTGACAAGCTGAGACAAGCCATCTGCTGACAACACGGTGACTCAAGGGCTAGGAGCAACGGCATCTAAAGTGTACTCTGTCGGCACATATCTATCTGGTTGCGCTGGCACACTTGGGTGGAGACAAACCGAGCAGACAGCCACAGTTTGAAAACAACCACGGCCAAGCTCCTTAGGTCACCACACCCTAGGCTCTTTGCATTAAAGCATCCTGTGCGTGGTGCTGCTGCTGCTGCTGCTGCTGCTGCTGCTGCTGCTGCTATTCCATGCTGAGGAGGCACCTCAGGCATCTTGGTCTCTAGGGTGCCACCAGCAGCTTACCATACTGGCAATGTTGAGCTGCTGCTGCGTCTGCTGCCGCTGTTCCTGCTGCTCGCCCTCTGCCAGCAATTTAGGTGTCCAACACCAGCAGCTCTCCATGCTGCTGCAGGACCCATTAGCCGCTGTTTGGCAGCGCCAACACTTCATGGAACGCCATGCCGCATCAATGCGGCTGCATGCAGAAGCCTTGCTTGCTGCAGCTGCTGCTGTTGCTGTTTTTAAGCGTACCAAGTTGTGCATAAGCGCATGCAGGAGCTCTGTTGCTTTTACAACTCGTGTAACAGCCGTGTTACCTGTACTGACAACACGTGTAACTTCCGGTACCGCTGCTGACCCTCTTCCTCAGCATCTTTGCCTATGGCGTCACCAGCAGCAGTCAGGAGGCACATGCTGCTGCCGACTCACAGCGTGCGAAGCCGTGCTGCTGCTGCTGGCTGCTGCTGCCCGTGCCCAGGACTTGGCTGCCGTTGGCACCAACAGCTCATGATGCCATTGCTCTGCAGGCGCACAGCATGTAGCCTACACGTGTCCGCTGGTGCTGCCAGCATTCGGTTTTAAGGGTTACTGGCAGCAGCGAGGAAGCCCCTGCTGCGCCAACCCTGCAATGCAGTGACTGTATTACTGCTGCTGCTGCTGCTGCTGCTGCTGCTGCTGCCGGTGCCACTATGGTGCAGCGTGTCATGAGCGGCTCAATGCAGCGACCCTGCTGCTGCAGTTACACAGCATGCATTGCATCACTGCTGCTGCTGCTGCCCCTCTGTCAGCAGCTTCACCGTTGGCGTCACCAGCAGCTCCTCGTAAGGCCCCTGCTGCTGCAGCCCCACATAGCCGCGGTTTTGCAGCACCAACATCTCATAGAAAGCCCTGCTAGCATCAATGCGGCTGCATGCTGCTGCTGCTGCTGAAGGTGAGAGGGCAGCAGCAGCAGCAGCAGCAGCAGCAGCAGCAGCAGCAGTAGCCTGGACAGGTCGAGTGCTGCTGCTGCCATTGGCTTTGCTGACAGCACTGCTGTGCAGCACAGCAGAGAAGCGCATGATGCCGCTGCTGCCGGCTGCTGTTGCTGCTGGAGTGCAGCTGTCTGGGCGTGAGCGCTTGCAGCCAACAGGCGTTGCCGCTGCCTGCTGTTCTGCTGCTGCTGCTGCTGCAGGTGAAGCTGAAGATGTGAGACCATCAGCTTCAGCTGGTTCAGGACCTGCAATGAGCCCAACACCAAGCAGCACATACAGCAACGAAATGACACAACAGTTTGGGGCAGTGCTCCCTCCTCCTTCCATCCCGCTGGGGTGCGGGGTCAAGCGTTGATGCTGCGGCTTGAATGGGTGATCTGATGATGACAGCAACGTAAATCAACAAGTTCCAAACAGCGCAATAAGGTGGCATTGCTGTAAACAGTCCAGGCGTTTCCTTAGGATAGCAGTGACACTGCTGCACGCTCATGCCCGCAGGTTGTGACAAGCTGACTTCATGTGCAGCGCAGCCGCTGCAGTCTGCGGCACTCCATTTTGTTTGGGTCCAGCTGCATGCAAGGCTACACACCAGCTGCCCAGCACAGTTCCATAAATGATCAACAGCTGTCAGCTGGGAACAACAAGTAGGGCAGAGGACGGCCCAGCCATGCTGCTGCGTGTTGGGGCTGGTGAAGCGCACATGCAGCGCAGCCACAGCAGCAATAAACCAAAGGCAGGTGGCAGCATCAGATTCACTACATCGAGCCGCCGGCCGGTAGTGCCCGGCAACCTCCAGAACCCTCCAGCGATGTACATCAGTTTCACAACAAGGTCTATGTGTAAACCCAGATGAATCTGCAATGCTTACGCCACCCGACATAAGCAGCGACAGGGACGCCCGGGTGTGTTGCGTGTAGTGCTGTGGGAGGGGGGCGGGGCGCTGATGTGGGAGGGGGGGGGCGCTGATGGGGGGGGGGGGCGCTGATGTGGGGGGGGGGGGGCTGATGTGGGAGGGGGGCGGGGCGCTGATGTGCACCCAAGTCTCTTGCTGTCGCTGCCAGCCAGGAGCTTGCTTTTCTGTGTGGAAACACATGTATAGAACACCATTAAAACATCATGTATACTATCCACATCACTGTGAAAACCACAATCCATATCACTAAGGATGCATATCCACACAACACAGCCGAGAGCGCCCTCACCTTGCGTGTCGAGCTTGTGAAGCCTGCCGAGGCGTCCCTGGCCGCCGCGTGCCCCGCCGCGCTGCCCCCGCCACCAGGCGCGCCGCACGCACCGCTGCCATAAGCAGCATCACGAGCAGCACCAGACAGCTCATCATCTTCTGCATCCTCCTCACTGAGAGCACCACCAGCTGCCCACCCTTCGCCTGCAGCAGCACCGGCGCCGTCATAACTTGAGGTAGGCTGCTGCTGCTGCAGGAGGCTGTCCTCATCCCGCCATGCTGGCATGGCACACTGCTCTTCACCGGCACAGCCCAGCTGCAGACGCGCCTCTGCATCTTTCCAACTGCCTGCTGCTGCTGCTGCAGCTGCTGTGCCATCCTCCTGCTGTTCAGCTGCCTCTGCTGCCAGCTGCAGCTCAGCCTCCCCAACAGCAGCAGCAGCAGCGGCAGCGTCATATTGCACTGATGCTGCCCTGGCACCTTTCTTCTTGCTGCCTGCTTTTGACGGCTCGCCTGCCTCCCCAGCAACGCCTGGTGCAGCTGCTGCTGCCCCCAGCCTCGCAACAGCAGACAGCAGCGTGTGCGCCAACTCAGGGCTGAAGCAGCCAGCAGGACCACCACTGGCAAACCCCCAAACCCTGCCTCCTGGCAAGCCAGGGCGGTTGTGGCTGAGGCCTGAACCTCCGTGGCTGGGCCAAGCTGCTAAACCGCCGGCACTGCCAGGCCCTGCCGCACAGGCTGCTGCCGCTACTGCAGCAGCGCTGAGCATGCTGCCACCGCCCCGCAGCAGCAGCTGCAAGTTCACGTTGGTTGCGCTTGGCAGCAGCTGGCGCAGGATGGCTGCTGCTGCATGGCTGTAGTCGTCGCTGCTGCTGAAGCAGCCGCTGTTGACGGCTGTGGCTGCTGCAAGTGCCTCTGAGTAGGTGCCAAGCGGCAGGGCATTGCCCAGCAGCTGAACCCTCTCTGCAGGGGTCAGGTACAACCCTGCTGCAGTCCCTGCTGCAGCAGCTGAACTCGAGGGTTTCGTGCCTGCAGGGTTCAGCCGCAGGTTGTACGGCCTGTGACTCTGGTTGTGTCAGCAGCGGGGTTCTGTCTGCCAGCAAAGCCCTGATCTGGGCACCTGGCAGCTCGGTGGGAATCTGAGATAAGCGCAGGCAGCAGGTGCCGACACAAGGCCACGATGGTGCGTCCAGTCAGAACTTTTCTATTGTGGCGGCTGGGCCACTTCTTGCATTGAAAGAGGCAGAACCCCATCAACAGAAACCTAAAGCCCTCATCAAAACCCTCATGTGATGTAGCGTGCGAAGTGGTGCTGCCTGCTGTTGCGCCTCAGCCATGCAGGGCAAAGGCACTGAGCTGTTCACCTGCTGGCTGGACAAATGCGCATGCGCAGCAGCAGCAGTAGCAGCTCACCCTGTTTTGCCTCATGTTGCTGTCAATTTGCACCGGCATCAGGCCGCCAAACAGCTGCGCCAGCTTCCCTCTGCGCTGCCTCTGCTCAGCAGCAGCGGCAGCAGCAGCAGCTGTGCCAGCTGCATCTGACACCTCTAGCTCAGGAAAGGGCAACTCCTGATATCTCTCCCCAAGTCGTCTGGCCCCTGCTGCTGCTGCTGCTGCTGCTGCTGCTGCTGCTGGAGTCTTGTGCCGTGCTGACTGCGCCTCTTGCTGCTGCTTGTTGGTTGCAGTCCTGCTGACCTACCCTGCTGCTGCTGCTGCTGCTGCTGCTGCTGGCTGCCGTCGTCCGCCGATGATGTCGCCTGATGTCCAGGTGGCACTGCAGGCGGCTGCAGCGGCGGCGTGGGGCCGCTGCGCTGCTGCTGCACACTGCCACTGCTGCCACCGCAGTCATGGGCAGCTGCAGCTGCTGCGTCCTCAGCGTCCTGCTGCTGCTGCTGCTGCTGCTGGTGGTGGTGGTGGTGGTGGTGGTCTTCTTGTGAGTGCTGCTGCTCTTCATCGTACAGCAGCATGCCCATATCACCAATACTCTGCTGCTGCATGCCTTCTGAAGGCTCCTCCCAGCTTCCGCCCAGCCCCGCCTCATCACTGCCATCAGCAGCGCCAGCCAAAGGCGCCGCCGCTGCTGCTGCTGCCGCCGCCACAGCTGCAGCCGCAGCTGCCGACGCTGCTGTGCTGGTGGTTCTCAGGGCTGCAACCTCCAGATCTGTCAAGTCGAACGCAGCTGCGTCTTCCCCAAAGTCGTCAAACATCTCGTCACCCACTGCCACACACCCTATGGACCCAAACCCAAGGCTGCCAAACCCTGCTGCGGAACTCCGCTGCTCGCCATGGCCGGAGGCGAGCTTCTGCGCAGCTGAACCCTGCAGCTGCTGGGATCCTAAGCCCTGCGACCCGGCGCCCTGCAGGGCATCTGCGAAGCCCTGAAAGCCCCAAGTAGGGTCTGCCAGATCAAAGGCATCCTCCATGTCCACATTAAAACCTAAACCCAGATCAGACTCGAGCCCTGATCCTGTACCGCTCCTACGGCTGTCACCCGCAGCAACAGCAGCACGCCTGCTGCCGCGCTTTCGAGTAGCAACAGCTGTTGACCCTGCTGCCGCTGCTGCTGCTGCAGGGCTGCGCCGCCGCCCGCCAGCCTCTCCACACCGCCAGGCAGTCCTGCTGCAGGTAGTCCAGCTGGCGCCTGTGGATGCGCACCAGGCCCAGCAGCAGCTGCCCGTTGAGGCGCAGCGCCAGCGGCACCTCGGCAGACAGGCCCGCCAGCAGCTGCTCGACCGAGCTGACGATGGACATGGCGTCAACCTGCAGCAGCAGCAGCAGCAGCAGCAGCAGCAGCAGCAGCAGCAACTGGCATTGCTCTCAAACCTTCAAGCATGTGTGTACCTAGGCGCTGCTGACACCTTTGCGTGCGTCGGTTCCTTGCTGCTACAGCTGCAACAGCAGGGGGTTGGGAGCTAGCGTCGGTCTGGAGGGGTGGGGAGGCTGGAGGGAGGTGGCTTTAAGACAGCAGCAGTGGGCAGTGAGTGACGAGGGTGGCAGCCAGCACCCCACACACCACAACTGCTGCCGTATCAGCCGCCTCTCCAAATATGCTGCCGTGAAAGCCACGAGCAAGGGCTTCATAACTTGCTGATGAATGCACCTCATCCCAGCCTGGTGTGACTTGTGTAGTGCTTTGTGCCCCCCCCTGACCCTCAGGGTCCTGCCGGGATGGTAGGCTGCATGGAATCGCATACGCCTCCTTATCGTCATTCACGCCCCCTTCTCAAACTTGAGCGGGTGTTGGTTATGAACGCACCACGCGTACCTCATTTGTTGCTGCACTTGCACCTCCCCGCTGCGGCTGCAGGTCATGGTCATCACGCAGCACCCAACAGCTGTGCTGCTGCCCGCCAGCGTGCCAGCGTCACTGTCCAGCGCACGCACCACTGCCAGCACACACCCAGGCGTCGACGCCACAGCCCCAGCAGCCCCACCAGGCTGCCAGCGGCTACCCAACGTGACCTGGTGTCATGTGTGTTGATGAAGCCAGCTCGAGGCTCACCTGCTGCCGCTTTAGCTGCCGCTCCAGGTGTGCTGCCGTCCACAGCAGCCTCAGCGGGCCCTGCCTGGCCAGGCTCTGACTGGCGTAGAACGACATGCCGCAGAGTCAGCGGCACTGCTGCTGCTGCTGCAGGTTGGTTATGTCACTGAAGAACCAGGTGGTACAAACACTTCAAGCCACACCATGCGCTGCTAGGAGCCAATCAGTTTCAAGCCTGCCGGTGTGATGCCAGCTGCATGCTGTGTGCATGCTGTGTCAGGCACGAGGCGCGCCTGTGGCATACACGAGAGGATGGCAGCAGCATTCTTTCGGTACATGCCAGGACTCAACCCTGACCTTATGGTTCGCCTGAACTCATGCAACCACATGCGTAACAGGGTGACACTGCTACAGCTGGCAGCACTGGCTTCTGCTGCTGTCGCTGCCTTGGAGCAAGCAAACTGCCTGAACCTCCCAGCAGCACCCAAACAAGGCATTGCCGTGTATTTATTGGTGCATCGTTAAACTTTGGCTCGCTGCTGAGTGGCTGTACGGCAAACGACACGCGCAGCAAAGACAGTATCCTTGCACGCACCAGTGTCCCTGTGGCCCGGCAACGTACGGCGTGGCGGGCCGTAGCAGGTCCCAAAATGTCGTGCTGCACCCTAACGGTAAGCTTGGCGCGATAAAGTCACAATAAAGAGTCATACAGCTCGAGGTCACCCAAGGCGGGGCATATCGTCCCAGCTGGTGGGTGTTAGGTTGGCACAGGCAGATATGATGATAAAATCCGAATAAACTGGCTGAGGGGAAGCTGGCGTGGAGGTATACGATGGTTTGTGTGTGAGTGTATGATAACCGATCGCAAACAGGACTCGTACAGGCAGATTATACATTGCTCTCAAATCGTCAGAGCGTGGGTTATCGCTGAGGTTCATAGAACTTGGTGTTGGCTGACGCATTGACATCATGGTGTGACGGTCCCTTCGTAGGCATTGCAGGCACCACTTATTGTCCAGCAGACAATCACCAAGTTTGCACATTAGTTTTATCTTTCTTTTGTGACAAGCCTCGGCCTTATGCGTTTCTGCTAAATGATAAGGCTGCAGCAGCCCGCCATCAGCAGCAGCAGCACCAGGCTGCAGACTCGTAGCTGTGTCCACTGCACAACGCAAAAGCTCGTCATCGCATCACCCGATCCGATAGCTACCCGTCTGCACATAGTAGCATATCATTATGCACCGCCAGCGCTAGCAGCATACGCTGCAGCTCCAGCAGCAGCTAGCAGGCCGCAGCAGCGATGCCTTGTGGCTGCAGCAGCAGCCAAGAAGCAGGCAGCCCGCAGCCCAGCTGGCAAGGGTTTTGGAAACCCTAACAAGCTGGCCAGCAAGGTCAACAGCAATGCAAGCCGCAAGTGCCCCTGCGGGTCGGGTCAGCTGTATCCTGTGAGCTGGACGAGCGCTGCTGCAACTGCCTCCGATATGTTGTGTCTGCTTGGATTCAGACCTAGTGACTCCATTGTTGTTGGATTCAATGTTTATCATGTATGCAGGCTCCAAATGCCAGGCCGCAGCATGCTTGCCAGGTTGTTGCGCAGCCCATCAAGGGGCATGCAAACAGTTGCAAACAGCGTTGCCTTGTTCAGGGAGACAGTGTCGCCATGCGCCCTTTAGGTGGATGCCAGGAAATGCTCGCATCAGCTTTTGTCGGCACACAAATGCGCTCCTAACTTGCCCTGCCAGGTCCAGACCTCAATCTACTGCACGAGTGTGCGCGCTGCATGCACAGGAAGCAGAATCGGCTGACAAGTATCACTGCTGCTGCTGCTGCTGCTGGCAGGCGTGCTGTGGCCGCTACCATGCAGGAGCAGCCGCCCCCACCCCTGAGGCGCTGCTGCGGGGGCGCTTCAGCGCCTACTCCATGCAGCTGGTAGACTACCTGGTGGCAACAACACACCCACAGGTGAGCTGTGGAGCATGCCAGCATGTTGGTGGGAACGGCTGTAGCGATGGTCGCTCTGGCCGACAGGACAATGCCAAAGCAACACACCCAGAGGTGAGCTGCACAGCTCGTGAGCAAGTGCTGATGCGCACTGAAGGCTTGCGCATCATGCATGCGCACACAGCAAGTCGGCGGCAGTGCTTGCTTGCCCCAACCCAGATCAGGTGTGCAGTCGTGTGGTGTGTGCGGTGTGCTCCTCCAGGCGCTGGGCCGCCCCTGCACATTTGTGCTGCCTGCTTACGCTGCTGCTGCGGCTGCTGCTGCTGCTGCCATGCAGAACGCGGAGCACACGGGTGACGCCATCACGTACGCCAGGAGCGTGCAGGGCACCGCACGCCGCACAGAGTTTGTGGGGCTCACGGTGCTGGGCCAGCCAGACACGCCAGAGGAAGCGGCAGCAGCAGCAGCAGCAGGAGCAGGAGCTAGCCAGCAAGACGAAGAAGCAGCAGCAGCAGCAACCAGCAAGCAGGAAGCAGCAGCCAACAAAGCCAGCGGTTCCAGTTCAAGCAGCAGCAAAAGCAGTGATGATGACGCATATCTGAAGTTCACGGTGAAGTGGCGCCAGAGGGGCGTGGGTGGGCCTGAGGAGGCGACCACTGAAGTGAGCCACTTCAAACGAGTGAACGGTACTTGGCTGTACTATGCAGCAGTGCAGTAGATGTAACCAAAAGTCATGTTAGCAATGTTGTTTTGCAGCAACAGGGCAACAGTTTTTGAACCTGGTGTAGGCAGCAGCAAGGCAACCACTGGCCTTTCATCGTACATACATGCAGCTCGCTCACAGATGCCAGTGCAGCTTTGCAGAGGGGGGCCGGGTGACTCTGCTTTGCTGTCCGTTTAGAGCTCTGCTCCGTGTTGCATGCAGCGCAGTCAGCGGAACTGAGTAGTCATCTAATGCAAGCCTGTGTGTGTGAGGTGTGGGTATTGGGACGAAGCTTGCCAGTCTACGCGTGACAGCAAAATGCTTGCTCTACTGTGTTTTGCATAGATCTGTTGTTTGTTCAGGTCAGGTTATCATCGAATCCAGTTTAATGTTGCCAGTTTGCTGGCCGTGGCCAGCATTTTGGTTCAAACCAAATGGTCAGTCACTGGTGATACTTGACATGATATGCACAGGGGCATGTGGCGTCGCACTCATCAAGTATTTGAGGACAAGCCTTAACTGCGTAGTCACATCAACTGCACCAGCTGTCACTGCTATTGCATTGGCCAGCGTGCTGTTGTGCTGACCAACATTGAGCTGACAAGCTACTTCTGGAGCTCTGGAACAAGCTCATACCGCTTGCAGAAGGCATGTGGCAACTACGAATGTCTACTTATATATATATATGAGTGGCTGCATCACTTGTCACAATGTGGTGCAAGACATGCATGCTCAAAGCAGTAAGCAGGTGATGCCGCGGTCAGCTGAATGCAGCTGTTGCTGTCTTGCCTGTTTAATCTGCCATGTGGAGACATGCAGATAATCGCAATCAACACCAGACCAACTATGCATCAACGCCCCGTACGATCCATGATATGGTGCGGATCCGCCACATGGAGGCCAAGCCCTAGAACTATTAGAGGCACTTGCTGAAATTCAAGTTGGAAACATAACCTCCGTTCATCTTGGTGCTGACGGTTGGGAGCCTTGTGACTGGCAGTCGAACTACACACAGTCGATAGTGACTTGCCGTACGTAGCAGCAGCAGCAGCAGCAGCAGCGCGGCAGTGCTCGCCATGCAGGCTCTGCATAGAAGCACACCGCCATTGCACGATCTGTCGGGAACAAACTCGCGCTGTTTAGGCTCAGTCGCGGTTCATGCTCGCACCACCGGCAGCAACGACAGCGGTAGCAGAGGCAGCAGCAGCAACAGCAGCAAGAGTTACCGCAAAAAGGATGCGAGCAAAGCACCCAAGCCAACCGGAAGCCAGCACAGGTCGTCAACCTCTGTAGCAGCGCCAGCACCTGTAGCAGCAGATGAGCTGGGCTGTGTGCACTTTGACAGCTGCCCTGGTTGCACCCAGCAGCTGCAGTTGCACGATCCACCCATTGTGTCCAGAGCTCGGCAGTTCTTCAACAGCAGGTTGGTGGCGTCCCACTGTTGTTATTTTTGTTTCCGTTGTTTCATCCTTAGCATCTCAGATGGCCAGGCAGCTGCAGCCTTGTTATCAAACCCTGCTGGATGTGGTACTAGTCAACAGCAGCAGCCGCAGAGGAGTCAGAGGAGTCAGCAGCAATGGTAACACAGAAGCAGCAGCAGCAGCAGTGGGTGCAGCAGCACCCGGCACCACCCCAGTTGGGCAACACTGCTGGTCAGCAACTGCACGTCTGTCATTGGAACGCTGGGCTGCTGAGGGTACGCCTGCAGCGCACTGCGGCCAGTGCACACCTGCTGGCTGGCGCTGCAGCGCTGAGCTGGCGGTGACCCTGCTGATGGTTGGCGTGCGGCGCTCAACGCTCAGACGTGCTTGTTGGTTGGTTGACTTCTGTCGTCAATGTAGGGCCATGTGGCGCACATGTTTGCGATTGCCCTGCAGGGGCCCTGCAGGGGGCTTCATGCTCTTATGGCAGTCACAGCGCCTGAGGTGCTGCAGGGATGGTGTCAACCATCCGCCACAAGCTGCGCACCATGTTCGTAACACAACACTCGCCACCCCCGCAGCGGCTGCATGGCTTCATGCAGTGTCCGGCCAGTGCATGTTTCAAGGACACCGTGCGCCTCAAAAGCAATGTGGTACCAACATGTTACTTGTTGTTATCTGCAGGGGCTTGAGGGCTTCAGTACAGTGCCTGGGCCAGTGCATGGCTGGCGCTGCAGGGCCAAGCTGGCTGTGCGGGGCAGCGCAGCAGCACCGCAGCTGGGGCTGTTTCAAGCCAACAGCCACGACCTGGTGCCCATACCAGAATGCAGGTGGGCTGGGGCTGTGCCACGCAGCCTGATCAGCAGCCCGCCACTGCAGCGTCCACAGGGTCAAGCGAGTGACAAGCACAGCTGCACTACAGCTGGATTGGTTCGACCAACAGCCACTGCTCAGTGCTGGCACTCGGCAGCAGGTGCCGAGCGGGCGTCACCCGCACCTGCGCAGATGAACAGCAGCGGTTGGTGCACAGCCCAGGGTGCAGGTGGCGGCGCACCGCTCAGTTGACCGTGCTATTGCGCATGATGCCGGTCTCTGGGCATTAGCGGAAGGCGGGGCTCCTGCAACTGACACATGCAGCAGCAGCAGAAGCAGCAGCACAAGTTGGCAGTCAAGCAGCATGTGCTGCAAATATCACGGCATGCAAGCCACAGCAGCACCCTTGCGCCTTGCCCAGCGGCCGATGCGGGAGCACGATGCCGCAGGCGTAACCATGCACCTGCAGCAGGAGCATCCGCCAAAGCACTGCTGTGTGCACACGATGACTGTTCCGCCCGGACTGCAGATGACGACGTCGGAGCAGCACGAGCTGCCTGCTGCTGTCGCCTGCATGCTGTCCCCTCCTGCCAGTGCATCCTCTGGCTCTCAAGCACTTGCGAAGCAACACATGGCTGCTGTCTCCCTGTGCTGCTGCGGTCAGGGCGCACCACCCCCGCATCAACCAGGCAGCACAGCTGGTGCGGCAGCTGGCTGCCGCACTGCGAGTCTCGCCATACAGCGAACCGGGCAGCAGCAGCAGCAGCGGTGGCAGCAGCGGC
Organism: Scenedesmus sp. NREL 46B-D3; assembly: GCA_014080715.1. Taxonomy (NCBI): domain Eukaryota; kingdom Viridiplantae; phylum Chlorophyta; class Chlorophyceae; order Sphaeropleales; family Scenedesmaceae; genus Scenedesmus; species Scenedesmus sp. NREL 46B-D3. Next base: position 82,752 of record JACERP010000235.1, read on the forward strand.
GGCGGCAGCAGCAGCAGGCGAGGGGGCCACCTGCGGTACATCCAGGCGACGGTGCTGCCCAGCAAGGCAGGCTGCAGGGCAGAGGACGACCCCGGCGCGCAAGTGCAGGTGAGGGGCCAGGCAGCATATGATGACCGGCCGCACCTCCGCACGCCGCCCTGGTGTTCACCTCAGACCCCTGTGCCTGCAGCTGGATTCACTCTGCTTTCAGATGCGCGTGTGGTGCAACCTGCAGGCCGTTTTATACTGCTGCCAGCTTCCCAGCGTGTGCGCGGAATGGCTGTCTGTGATGTCGGTAGTCCTGCCGCAGGCTCCTGCTGCTAGCGCCTGGTGCTGGTGCGCCCTCTGTGGCCGTCACCCGCAGCCTGTGCTGTGTACCATGTGGGTACCGCTGCAAATCTGTGCGGTGCGTCACACCTCCTCGCCTGCCTGCCGCCCGCTTGCTGTACTGCTTGCTTGCGCACACCTTTGCCTGCCTGCATGGCTGCGTGCGTGCCCGCCCGCTTGTTCAATTGCCCACGTGCCTGCCCGCCTGCCTGCCCGCTCGCCTGGCGTAATGCACCAGCTGGAGCCATGCACCAGCTGCCACACCTCTGCACGCCCCACTTCACATGATCCTCTGCCTGCGGCTGCTGTCCCCTCTGGTTGTCAAATGCACAAGGGTGAACCCTGCTGATGCGCCCGCCTGCCTGCCCGCCTGGCGACATGCTGCCCCAGCTGGTGCTGGTGTGGGCCGCGCCGGACGCCAGCCACCCCTCAGCTGCTGAGGCGCGGCGCCTCGCGGCAGCGCTGTGGTCGCAGGCGGGGCCCAGGCAGCAGCAGGGAGCCGCGGCCCTGCAGGCCAGCCGCATGGCACAGCTGCGCGCCCGTGCAGAGGCAGCAGCAGCAGCAGCAGCACGCGGCGGCAGCGGGCGCCCGGCGAAGCAGCAGCAGCGCAGCAAGCTGACAGCCGCTTCAGCAGCAGGCAACAGCGGAGATGAAGCGGCAGCAGCGGCATCACGTGATGCAAGGCCGCTGCTGCATTCGGTGTGGCTCAACTTTCAGCCAGAGGATGGCAGCAACACGATCCTGGGCGACTCCTGGCTGCTGCTGCACGGTCAGCAGTGGGGCTGGCAGGACTTTGGTGGGGTGCCTGTGGCTGTTGCACCGGGCAGCTTTGTTCAGGTGAGACGGCACTGCAATCAGCAACGACAGCGAGGTATATAGGTTCACTCGCTGTTTGGTTTGGCTCTGCAAGCAACAGGCAACGTGTGTAGTGTTTTTGCTAGGCTGCTGCTGCATGGTGATTGGTGGGAGGGCGCTGGGTGTGCAGTGGCTGCGACCACGGCAGGGTCAGCTCCAGCTGTCGCCAGGTCAGCGGCTTCAAGTGCCGACCCTTTCACAACAGTAGGAGCATCTGGTCCCGGAATGTGGTGAGTCACTGTGAGAGCTGTCTCAGGTGAGGGTATACCTGCGGTGTTGGTCATGCATATGGTTAGGGGGGTAGGGTTCAGGGTGCAGGGTAACTGTGTAACAAGCAGCGTGTGGCAGTACAGTAGCAGGCAGGGAGTGGGGCTCAAAGGCGGTCGAGGTGCCTGCGGTGCTGCACACTGCAGCTACGTACATTTGAGGAGCCGAGCACAGGCAACTGCGCATGAAGCTCAATGTGAATGCAGTGCAGCGACTTTGTGCCAGTTGTTGTTTTGGGCCCTGATGGCCCCCCTGGAACAAGCAGCTGAGCACACTGTTGTGAACACACGCAAGCCGGGGTTTTTTTTGTGTTGTGCAGCGTATGCTGCTATGGCAGCTGGCAGCTCTCCCCTGGTGGTGAGAACAGCTTGCCTCCACAAAGGCTAGGCTGGAAAGTGTGCTTCTCAAGTAGGGTGGTGGTCAGCGAGGCTTACGACTGTGCACACCCAACCACAGCGCCGGGCAAGGCATGTTGCACAACTGCTGGACATGAGCCCTGCAGGTCAACGTCCTTGATACGATCTTTGACACTGTTTGCTCTGCTGGCCCACCACCCTGCACCGCCGTGCCGCTGCCACCATGCAGGCCAACTTTGGCGCCATGCAGCGCTGCCTGTCTGCCATCGCAGCAGCTCACCAGCTGGTGCTCCGGTGGTGGAGCTGTACGCCGGCTGCGGCGTCATCGGGCTCGCCCTGGCAGCACAGGTGCGGGCTCTTGGCATTCTTGTGGCACAGCCAGTTCTCTTGTGAGAGTGTCATGGCGCGGCTGCTTGGCTGGCTAGCTCAATGGCGCTAGCAGCACAGGTGTGGCCAGCTGGATGGCGCCAGCAGCACAGGTGTGAACTCTGGACACTCATGGCACAGCCATTGTCTGTAAGAGTGTCGTGACCCAGCTGCTTCGCCAGCTGGCGGGCGTGATGGAGCCCAGCAGCCAAGCCAGCTGGGGCTTTGTTCGCCATGCCGCAGCAAGCCGCTAGGCGCTCTGACGCCCGCCAGCTAGCAAAAGCAGCTGCATGACCACATTCAACTGCCTGCACTGCTTGTGTGCAGCAGGCTGGTGCGCCAGCCCCCACGCCCTCCATGGTTAAGCGGCAGCGCTGCAAGCAGCTGCATTGGTTGCGGCACTTCACCGTACGCACACATGTGCCTGCTGGCATGGCTGCCAAGGTTGTGCGCAGGCACACATGGCGCCTGTGCTGCTGCGATTGCCTACAGCTGTGTGCTGCTGGCTGCAGGGTGCTGCGTCCAAGGTCGTGTGCATTGAGGTTAACCCTGGCAGCGCGGCGGCGTTCAAGGCAACGCAGGCGGCTCTGGCTCGCAGCAAGCCGGTGAGCTGCTGCAGGCTTGCGTTTGACCTGGTGTGACCTGGTGTGACCTGGTGAGAACAGAGTGACCGCATGTCTAGTGTTTTGAAGTGTTTCCCAGTTGTTCAATCACCCAACAAAAGGAAAGCGTAGCATGTGTGGCAAGCAATAGAAAAAGGAGGAGGGGGGGGGCTGGCAGCAAGCCGGTGAGTCACCTGCAACACACAGCCGCACGCACACAGAGAGGGAGTGTTTGAGTTGGTCGCCCCGTACAAGAAGACTTGCCCATGGGCTTGCACAACACAAACCTGCACTGTGCCGTTGCTGATTCTGACCTCACTTCCTGTCCTGCTGCTTCCAAAGTAACCTTGTTACGGACGCTGCTCCGCTGCGGCCCCGTATGCTGGCTGCAGACCGCTGCTGCTGCTGTGAGCCACTCGTGGCGTCTGCTGCCGACCCTGCCAGCCTGCAGCGGCTGCTGTGGGGCAGCGATGCAACAGTCATGGTGGTCGATCCACCTAGGTGAGGGGCGCTCCTGTCTGGATTCACCACCGATCGGCTGCAGTAGGCAGCTGTATGGTTGCCATTGTCTGCTTTGGCAGCAGGACAGGTTGGTGTAGTGCCACATGCTGGAGCCAGAGTGTGCCGTTTGTTAACAAGAAGCTAACAGCCTATTCAGCATTGCAAAGCTGCACGGCAGGACAGCAGCAGGCAGCTGCTGGCAGCTGCGGACAGACAGCCTATATGCGTTATTGTGGCTGCCGGCGCCTGATAGAGGTGAATGGGGCCAACGCTAGTGCTGGGATCGAGGCCGCAAGTAGAAGATTGGCACAAACAGGAGGTTGGGGTTTGGAGGTCATAATGCACAGGTCCTTGGCCCTGACCGGCCAATTGTCAAGTGTTCTTGTCTGTCTGTTATGCGCTGTTAGTCTCATTCAGCTGTCTGGCAAGCCTTGCGGTATCCCACCGCTTGTGATGGTGGGAGCGGCAGGTTTGTTGGGTGTCTCGTCTCTTGCTACAAGCACGTGTTTGCATTGCTTCAGGGGACCTGATTCATCACCAGCCGGATGGAGTGAGTTTACGCGTGGCCGCAGGTCCCCGACATACATGGCCGTAGCTGACAAGCTGGCACTGCTGTGGCTTGCAAGCCGCTTGCAGGCTGCAGATTCTGGCAGCATCTCATGACGTGTCAAAGCACTTCACCAGTTGGTTCTGGGGGTGAAGATTGTGACGATTCGGAAGTTGTGGGCTCCAGGTTCGACGGTGCCGCTGCACCTACTGTGCTGCCGCAGCCGGAAGCACTGCGCTGCGCGCAGCCATGTTGGGATGTGCTGCTGGCGCACCACGCCATCAGTGTGTCATGCGATTCAACAGCTGTACTGCTGCTGTCCTCCTGTCTGCTTTCAGGAAAGGCCTGGATGCCCCACTGCTGCAACTCCTGACTGCACCCAAGCTCAGCAGCAACAGCAAGAGCAGCAGCAGCCGCCCCAGCAGCAGCAGCAGTGGCGGTGACGGCAAGGGTCGCAGCAGCAGCAGCAGCAGCAGCAGCAGCCGTGATGGCGGCCTGCTGCCGCAGCTGCAGCGCCTGATCTACCTGTCGTGTGGCTTCCAGGCGCTGATGGGCGACACTGATGCACTGCTGGCTGCCGGCTGGAGGCTGAGCAGCTGCCAGGCTTTCTTCTTCTTCCCTGGCACCGACAGCATAGAGACGCTGGCTGTATTTGACAGGCAGCAGTGATGTTGGGCGGCACGTGCCAGGTGTTGGTGCAGCACGTGGCTGCTGTGTGGAGCGGCTACCGGCTTCGGGATTATGCTTGATCAGCACAGGGAGCCGCACTAAGACCATGGAAACGCTGCAATTGTTGGCAGCCAGTGTCCATCACGGGGACTGCTTTGCAACTCTTCACACTTTGCACTGGTCAAGTTGCCGGGTGTACAACTGCAGTGGAATCAGGTAGGACTGGGAGTGGTTGGACCCACGTGAGTCGGCCTTTGCTGATCCGTGGCAACCTTGGAGGTTCACCAGCTGGAGTTATCAACGCACCATAGCAAACTCCCATCCGTTCACAACGCAGCTCGGACAGATATCTTTGTTCAGTGCAGAGGAGAGGCCTCTCCCTAGGGAAGCCCTGTACACTCACACGGTTCCAACATTGCTGGCTCCGCTGCGCTAATTACTGCAGGCCGCGTGAATAAGTTTGATATTTCTTGGTCCTTGTCAGGGAGCGGATCCAATATATATCTTTGCTCATAAAGAGCAAGGGTTATGGGCGTGACGATGGATCCGGACTTCCGCCTTTTCTCTACTAGCAATGATATATATTATTTACGCGACATACCCTGCTAAGTTCCAGCGAAGTAGGATACCTGCACAGGTTGTGTGAAGAAGAACAGCACCTAGCATGAAAAGGCAAGCAAGTGTCTCCCGGGTAGGGCCCTACCCCTGCATGCGAGGCTGCTCATGTAGGCAAAGCTGGCTCCACCCACTGTACAGCGCCATTGGTTGTACCTATGAACATGAAGCAAGTTGAGGCTGAATACACATTTGCCAATCAACGGCGCTGTGTTTGACTCTTTTCAAGCTAAGTTGTTACCATCTACAACAGACGCGTATGCTGTAAAGCATACTGCTGTGTGCACAGATTTTGCTGTGCCACCAAACCATCCATTCGCGTGGATTCCAGCATTGCTGGTGCTCAGCTTAACCAGATCTTCTGGATTTACTGTCCTGCGTCTGTCAGGGCTGACTATATTAGCATGTACAGAGATTACAAGTTAGCTAATCCATCAGCTGGTGCATGCGTGCTGCTGCCTTTCAAGATGCCAGCTCATCAGCTGGACTTGATCAAAGGCATGCAACTCATGCATGTGTACAGTAGGGGCACACAGCTGTTTACAGATCCTTCAACAGGCAAACCAGTACGGTGCAGATGCACCTTTGCTTTGTGGCATGATGCTCCAAAGTTACAGCCTGACACAGAAGATGTAGGCAGCCCCTCATTCACTGACGTACCTTTGCCGGGACACTGGCTACCTGTACAACTGCCTGCATCGTGTGGCGCTTAGGAACAGCAGCGTCAGAACTGGCAGGAGGGAGGCAGCAGGCGTCTCGGACATAGGTACGTCAGTGAAAAAGGGGCTGGCTACATCTTCTGTGTCAGGCTGTAACTTTGGAGCATCATGCCACAAAGCAAAGGTGCATCTGCACCGTACTGGTTTGCCTGTTCAAGGGTCTGTAAACAGCTGTGTGCCCGTACTGTACACACTTGTGTGCAGATCCACATCCCCTCAAGCCAGCTTGCTCAACGGCAACAGTCCTCTACGCGGCGCAAGGGTTGCAGCTCGGCTGCCTGCTCTGTGTGATACACCTACCTGTGGGAAAGTAATGCTGGAACATGCGGGAGTCACAAGTTCAAGAAAGCTCTTGCTGCAGCTGTTCTGGAGGTCGGCATTTGCCTCGCGGCAAATGAGTGGCGAGCCTAGGTCGGCAGTGGCTCAAGCTAGTTGCGCGCCCAGCTCACAACCCCAGCATACATGTTCTGCGTAAGCATCAGCCATACCATGCTTATCACGTCGCCTAACCTAGCTTGCAAGCACCAGGACGTGCACAAATCAGTGTGGCTTGCTGGCCCTGCTGCTGCTGGCGACTGTGCTCAGCTCGGCAATCAGTGCGCCCAGCTCGGCGTCGCGTCGCTTGACCTGGCGCTGCCGCTGCCCGCTCATTGCAACGCATTGTTCTTGTAACCCATGCTGACACCAAAGAATCAACAATGAATCCCGTTTTTGAAGAAGTTCAGCAACAGATCTTGCCACTACATTTCATTACACTACATTACATTACAGTACATTACATGCTCCACCCAACAAGGGAGCGGGAACAGCAAAGAATAACTCATTCACTTTGTCAATCGCTTGAGCAATAAATCAAAACGAAAGCAAGGACTCAGGGTCCGCTTCAGGGTGACAGCGCATCAATCAGCAACAATGCACAAGAGCAGCAACCAAAGCTTATCTAGATCTACAGCCTGATCGTGCTTGGTGTGCAAGCATAATGCCCCGGCCCCAGCACTTGCTTCAATGACGCCTTCTTGACCTTGGCAGCTGGCGCAGCCGTCCGCGTGCTACTGCTGTCCCGGGGCTTGTGAGTGTTGTGTCGGGCCTTGGTGCTGCTGCTGCTGCTGAATTTGTGCATGCTGCCATTGCTGCTTGATAGCGGCAATGCCTGGATGCCTGCCCTGCCTTCGCGCATGGCATTGTACAGGTACCACACCCACGCCTGCACAGCCAGAGCAGCGTCACAAGGGAAAACTCCAGTTGAAAGCAGCAAAGGAAAGTGCTGCGCAACATATCCCAAAGATTAGCCCCGCTCATAGCAATGTAACAGTGCTATTGTGTTTCAGCTAGAACTTCAAAGTCCTCTCGCTGCCCAAGAGCTGGCAGGTACTGCTCTTCATCCAGTGGCGCTGCTGGCCCAGACGTACAGCAGCTTGGTTACAACAGTCATGTACCATAAGCCGTAGCCATGTCAGCCTACCTCTGGCTGCCCAGGCTGGCAGTAGTGCAGGCAGTCCAGTGCCGGAGTGTTGCGCATGCCCACGTGGTTGTCAACCAAGGGCGCGGTCATGTTGTAGCCAGGCACAACATACAGCCCAAACCTGCGCAGTCATCAACAGTGTGACATGCAGACTGCAGTTGGCTGCAGACAATGCTCTTGCAGCAGGTGCTGCTGGCAGTCAGCCGTCAGCGTACCCACGTCCTGCGCCGTGTTTGGTGGGCAGTAAAGTTGTCTGCTATGTGTAGGGTGAGTGTGATTACAAACAGGCACTTTGACCCCTTGTGAGATAGTAGCCTGATCTTGCCAGAGGCGCCGTCACTGTGAAGGTCAGTGCTGACTCACTAGTGTTGTTCAGTCAGCTGCAACATGCTCTGCCGTGGCTGAAGGAGTCTTCCCCCAGGTAGCAGCAGCAAACAGTAAGTGCATGTACATTAGGGTTGCGTTGCAGACTCAGCTGATGAATACATATCTGCTGCTGCCCACTACTCCCTTCAACGACAGCCTCGCTCCCATGGCGGGAATTGCAAAGGCTGCGAATGCCGCCTCATAGTAAAAACACGGCCCCTCAACGTACCCATGGGTTGATTGTCAGCACACCTCACGCAGCTTGCACGATCATGCTGTTGCATACCATGTGCATGCAGGGCCCTGCTACAGGGCTGGTGGCACTGTACCGACCTGGGCAGCGTCTCCCGCAGCACCGCGTTGAGGCCGTAAGAGCTGGCCCACATGGCGGCGGTGTCATTCACAGACGCTTGCAGGTTCAGCGCGCCGCTAGCGGGGTCGTAGCTGTAGCCTGGGGGTGGTTGCGGCAGCAGGCAGGTGTGACACCGGCCGTGTGTTGGAGACATGTGACAGGTGCGCTGCAAGGCGTGCAAAGGAGCGCACATATGATGCGCCAGATCTGCACTGTGCACTGTACGCATTGCACCAGCAGAAGTGAAGGCCATGCATACCTCATCCGAGCGTTAACAGCAGGAGCAGCACCAGCAGCAAAGGCCAGCTAGGAGCACCCCTCCAACACAGCACAGCTGGGACGGCAAATACTTGCGACATTGATACTATGGCACAACTTGAGACCTAGCTTCCATGACTTCAGTGTTCATCCACCAGTTTGTAATGCAGCAGGCATACATTAAGTTGATGAATTACCAGGATCAATTGCTGGCGGCTACAGCAACACCGTTTTTTGACGAGACACTCATAATGGCCGCACAACATTTGCCTGATGCTGTTACCTCAGGCAGATACATGCAACCCAAACCGCAACGTAACAACAGCAACAACAGGGGCTTTACCAAGCTGCCTGACCCTGTGACCCTTGCTCACCGTCAAGCGGCAGGCACACGTTCCGTGCCACGTCTGCTGGGTGGATCGCTGGCGTCTCCCGGAACAGCATGTGCGGCCAGGCGTCCTTTGTGGCTGCATAGTACTGGCCCAGCCCCTCCAGGTCCGGCTGGTACTCCGCCGCCCACTGGGGCGTCTTCCGGTGCCAGGTGCCCGTGTTGACGTAGAAGATGTCCTGAGGGCTGGCCAGGCGCTGCCGCAGCAGCGGCAGGATGCCTCCACCTGCCACCTGTGGTTGCCGGGGAAGGAGGAGGGCAGGGGTTAGTGGTATGGCGATGGCTACAATACCCTAGTTACTGCGAACTACCATGCAGGGAAGCCAGCGGCTGCCGCGTGCCATCTGTTGTGAGCTGCGGATACACCAACATGCTGTTCGTCAGACTGCCGCCAAGCTCTTCTGCATGATGGGGTGGCAACACTGCTGGCACAACCAGTTCTTGATCGGGTAAGGAACTTGGAACTTGGCGATTACTGCCTGTAACGCACACCTGCAGCTGCTGCTTGGAGGTGTGACCGCTTGACCCACCTCGGCGCTGTTGACAAGGCTGCTGGTCAGGGCCACGTGGATGATGCAGACGCGGCCACCGCCAGCGCCCGCCAGGTGGAAGCAGTTGGACACGCCCGCAGCTGCCGGCTGCTTGCTGAAGTCCTGCACATCCCTGAGCAGCACCAGCAGCAGCAGCGGCCGCAGTCGAGTATTCAGCGCGCAGCCACATATGTTACGCAGGCAGGTGGTCAGTGATACCTAGGATTGCACACACAGGCAGTGAAGCACAGTCCGCAGTGCGCCTGTGCACCTATTGAAGGCTTGCAGCTTTTCCGCCAGTAATGGGAGTAACTGACGCTGCAGCCCAACTCTGCTCTATTGCTTTTCTGCTGCAGCCAGCGACAATCGCTGTGGTATCTTGCATTTCATACTGTTGCTGGGCCAGGGATATGCAGCGTGCTTTCACGAGCATCATTGCTGCGCTGCGCACAGCCGCGCACAGCTGTGCACAGCACGAGGCCGGTTCAAGCCCTGCACACTGCTGGCCTGCCACTCACTTCGGGTCGGTGCTGATGTCGCACTCTGACTGGCCCCAGAAGTCGTACAGGAAGCACTGCAGGGCGCGGTACAGCGTCTTGGAGTGGGAGTCCCTGCACACAAGTCGCAAGTGTGGCACGGCAGGCACTTGGGGGTTTTTATTTCAGGATTAGTGTACAGCATGTTTTTGATGTGAAAGTCCCTGCACACATGCAGAACGCAGCAGAAGCCCAAGCTGGTTATGTGGGGTGGGTGCAGGGTCCCTGCACCTATGCTGTTGCTGAATCACACGCAGCCGATGGCTTATTGAAGTCATAATTGATTGTGTGTTTATAAAAAAAAGCTTGCATGCACAGTGGTACTTCCTTCGAGTTGCCCACTGGCATGAACAGAAACAATAGGTGTTTTTAGTGCAAAGACGTGTGCGCGGGAGTGCACTGACGCTGTGTTCCAGCTCAGGCCCATCAGTGATTAGGGTTTGGGTGTAATCACTGCATGAGGTACGTGTCAAGCGAGCGCTCTTGCGTTCAAGGTTTTGGCTGCATCTGGCCCTAGCTTGTGGGCCTGCGCCCAGAGGTTAAGAACCACCCAAGGTGGTTTGGGAGCCGCTTCTTTTTGGGTTTTCACTCTTGCTAGAAAAACGCTTAATTGGCAACCACAAGCCATTGGGTTGGCCCTCCAATCAGCTCATACGTGTGATTGATAATTGACTGATTGTTTGATGTGTGCTACAATGCCGCCCCAGTGCTGCTGTTGCTGCTGCTGCATGGAGCACAACCTAGGGGCGGTTGCTTACCTGGCCACTGCTTGCCATGCGGGCGTCACAGCCAGCAAGCGCTGCAGGCAACACACACCCTGGTTGCAAATGCCCATCCCAGCCGTGCTCTGCTCAGCTGCGCAGGCTCGCAAAGAACAGCTGAGGGCAGTTATGCACGAAGTCGAAGAGCTGTTGCTGCTGCTGCTGCTTACAGCAGGCAGCTGCAGCTGACCTAGCAGCTTCACAACTCCTTGCCGCTGTTGCAGCTGCTGCAACTTTTGCTGTTCACATTAGAAAGCTACAGCTGGACTCAACGGCGTCACAGCGCCCTGCTGCTGTTGCAGCTGTACAACAGCAGCCGCTGCCGCTGCCGCGCCACTGCCGATGCTGCTGCTGCTGCTGCTGAGTGGCTCACCCAATGAGCCACAGCGTTCTGCCCCTCAAGTACGGCACTAGGTCGCATGGCGACAGCTGCAGGATGGAGCCTCCCCCCAACTTCTTGGCAAACTCTGCAGCACAACACCATGACGGGTGCACGTTTACGCACATACGTGGCATGGCAAGCATGCGGCTTTCCTTCTACCATCCAGCCACTTGACGCAGTTGGGTGGTGTCTATGCAACACAGCAATGCAAGCTTAGTTCACAATTTTTTGCCGCTGGTGCTAGTGCTGGTGCTCGTGCTGCTGCTGCTGCTGCTGCTGCTGCTGCTGCTGCTGCTGCTGCTGCTGCTGCTCCTGCTGCTGCTGCTGCTGCTGCTTATGCTGCTGCTGCTGCTGCTGCTGCTGCCACCGCTGCCACTGCTGCTGCTGACTTTGCTGCTGCATGGCTTGCAGCGTAACACCTTCTGCTGAAGTCATCTGTGGCTTGACACATGTGAAATATCGCATGAAACAGCATTATGCCGTCAGGCAGACGCATCAGCCAAGTCAAGGCAGGAGATGAGCTCTCAGGTGTCGCAAACCAGCAGCTAGCTGGCGACACTCACCAAAGCTGTTTCTTGCCTGGTGTGCCGTGCACACGCCCCATACTGTTCCATTGGGGTTAAAAGCACACACATTGCCCCTGCACATGCAAAAGCCTGTTTCAGCAGCTGCTTGCGACAACGGCCCGCTGTGTGCAATGTGTTGCCAAGCTGGTGCATGCACCTCAGCAGGCATACTGCCATTCAAGATCCAGCACGTGTCCTGCAGGTGCTTTGATCCTTGTTTTCTTACCAATCGTTTGGCTGCACTCGATTTCTCGGCTGGCATCCGGAAACGCAGCGGCTGCTTACTCCACCAAAAAGCAGTGAAGGGCCCTGGCTCGAGTATTCAACTGAACAAGTATGACAGGCTGCAGCATGTACTCCTAGTATAATCAAAATAAGGTGGCGAGCACAGCGAAACATCGTGAACTCTGCGTGTGTGTGATGAGATGGGTGTACGATGCCAGTCGCAGTTGCCGGTAGAGCGATTAACCCACTGAGATAAATAATAATGCAAGCTCAAGGATTTTAGCTGCTGTAAGGGAGTCTGTTTAGTTGGGACCGCTGGGCGCGCTCTCAACGCGGCAACGCAAACAGCCAAGAAAACACAGTGTGTAAGAAATATGCGTCAAAAAAATTATTTTATATATCACTCCATTTGAGTACGGCCTATCAGAAAGCCTATGATATGGTCCGGGTGCGAAGCAGCCAATGACATCTCACACTCTTAAGTTGCGCGGCCAAGCGGCGTTGGTTTGCAAGGAGCAAGCAATGAATAATGTGATTTATTGGTCTTAAGTTTCTCATGTTGCTTCGAAACAACTACTGGCAAAACCTGCTGTGTATTCCCATTTTTTGAACAGCCATTTTGTAAGAGGATATGACCCTTCACCAACATGATCGATGTTCGATCAGTAATCAGCGACTTTCACCTATGTTTCAAGCCTTTTGGTTTGTGCATTGGCCAAGTATTCGTCGTCAGGTGTGGCAAGCACAGCTGCCAGCATCATATTGTATTAGGTGAACCAGCGCGCCTCTAAAGCTAATTAGGTGTTTAGGAATCCCGCCGCCCTGAGAATCTCCAGCGCTCTGACTGTGTTGGACGTAAGTTTAATATATGCATTACAAGCCTGTGATGGCCTGCAGCCGACCTGAAGGGCATGTGCAGCAGCTGGGGAGCTTTAGCAAAGTTTGGTATACCAAAGTTTCGTACGTACCTCATAATCAAACAAAGTCTCAAAACAATACCAACAAACAAACGAATGACGCAATTATGGGGCATCTGCCATAACCCGTTATGATTTTACCTAATGCCTTCCAAGTGACAAGGTTGTTAGGCGTCCTTGCCTCGCTGCGCTGCTCGTTCTGGCACAAACAAGGCAAATTAAAATGCTACGGTAGGTTTAACAGCTTCTTGCAAGTCCAAGGCAGCAGATCGCCTCATCAAGCTCGAGGAGGACGAGGACGACGACTGCATAATCACCAGTGAAACTCCTGACCGCCTCTTTGAGATCCAAATTGAGCCAGGGCTGGCAGCAGCAGCAGCAGCAGCAGCAGGGGACACGGCCTACCCCCTGGGATCCATCAACCGCACCAAAGACATTGCTGCTAGCCTTCAGCAGGTGGGTAGTCCGTTGGCGGGTGCGTGGTGTTGCAGCATGTGTTGTGTATGCACAGCAAGCTGTGACGGCAGATCAGAGTGGCTGTAGCAATTCTCCTTGCGCCACAGCTGCAAGGTTTATGTGGCGCTCACAAGTTCCTATTATCATACAAACAGTTATCAGGAAGGGATCACGGTTCACGTCATCTCATATAAACGCTTGCTGCATGCCTGCGTTGTTCCTGGCTGCTTGCAGTCCTCTCCGGGCAAGCGCCCCCTTGCCCCTGTGGAGTTGGGCGGCGCGACTGCAGGCCCGCAGGTGGGCAGCGGCTTCTATGTACCAACAGGTATGCCTCTCTGCACCACAGTAGCACCCAATTCCATACCACAGCAGCTTGCATGCCGGCTAGGGGGAAAGCACTCGCTGATGCCTTTCAACAGTACATGTCGTCATAGCAGGCATGTTGTGGCTTGTAGCCCACTGTTGGTTGTATCTTGATGGCAGGGTTATGCTGCTGCTACTGCCTTGCAGGGCTCCCCACTGAAGCGCATCAACATCGGGGGCGGCGAGCCCAGCCTTAGCCCAGGCATGGTGGTGGCCCACAGGATCAACGACCTCCTCCTGTCCCGACCCAAGGAGCTGTTGCCATCACAGGTGAAGCTGCATTGCAGTTTATGTGCGGGGGTTGTGGCCTTGCTGGAGCTGCATGCGCTGTTTGCACATTTACTTGGGGAGATCTTTTGTCATTGCTGGCGCATGCTGCAATGCATGTTTCACGCTATGCGTTGACGGCGCTGCATATTTTCTTTGCCTTGGAGGATCACCCCTCTCTTGCATTGTACATCCGTCATCATTATAGTTTGAGGCAGATGCAGCATGGGCAGCAGATTGGGCTTGGGAAAACCCACAGTCGCTTGCATTCGACCCGGCCATAGATGACTTTGCCCCCATCTAAGTGCCTTTATGTGCGGGGGTTGAGGTTTGCTGGAGCTGCATGCGCTGTTCCGCACATCTACTTCTACTCAAAGATCATTTTGGCATTGCTGGCGCATGCTGCGATGCATCATCATCATATTACCCATTCAAGCCATAGCATCAGCGCCATCGGCCCCGCGCCCCACCAGGGCGGAAAGAGATGCTGCACTGCATGTTTCACGCCTTGCGTTGACTGCTTTCCGTATTATTCTTGGGTTGGGTGCGCCCCTCTCCTGTGACGCATGGACTCCGGCCTGAAACATGACCTGTAATTGGTGGATGCATGCTATTTGTGGATCTGATACATGGTACACATCCAATAGACGATGTCAGATCGGTATACATGCATGTATTGCTGCTGTTTGCTGCAGTGTTGTTAAAAGAACATTTTATGATTTTGGCTTGGATGGGTCGCAACTGCCCAAATATAACCACCAACATTACTTTTGTATCAAAGATGCTATAGAAGCTATTTCTGGCCGCTTTGTTTGGCATGTGCTGTACAGTGCTGCTAAAACATGTTATTTTTTAGCATGTTATTTTTTAGCATGTTGTTTTTGGCTAGGATGGGCTGCAACTGCCCAAATAATATCTCCAGTATTACTTTTGTATTATGTATATGCTATATCAGGCTGCTTTGTTTGGCCGAATCGGTAACTTCCGCTAAAGCTCTTTATCTTTAGGCTGGGTGCACATTGTGCACCATATGTTTTGAGATGCTTGGCAGTGATGGCTCGCCAACATGCATTGCAACCGCACTAGGTGCTGCAGCAGCATGCATGTGCGGTTGCAATGCATGCATGCAAGCCATTACTGCCAAGCATCCCAAAACAGTGCATTTGCAGGCTGGATAAAGATTGAAAAAGCACTGTAGCCAATCGCAGTTTGCAACAGACGTTCAAGCCCAGTGTGCACCAGCTGCAGCTGGCTCATTGCACATGATAAGGTCATATGCGCTCAAGGCCACAGATGCAAATACCCCTTTTGATATATGCTACTTCCGTCCTCAGCTGCCAAAAAAACCAAGATAACTGGTGCATGCATAAGGTTCACTGGCTGGTAGCTGGCTGCTAGCTGGCTATCATAGTATGTTTTATTTGTACACAAATTATTGTGGCCATGACGATGTGACGGGACCGCGCAGAGGCCAATGGCAGGTGCGGGGTGGGCGGGAGGCTGGGTGAAGCTGGGTAAGATGTCTGCCAACGTCTCCCTTCTTGCCCTTTGCATGGTGGGGTCTGTCTCGGGAGTCGGGGGGTCGGGGCGAAGCATGGTCGTGACAGGCAGCAGCATTGTAACGTGGCAGAGAAACAAAGCATGGGTGTGTCTGCGTTTATGGGATGAAGTTCGGCATGCACGTGGCACGACCACGGCCCGTGCTTGAAATGTTCCGGTCAACGACGTTGCAACTGCCGGGGTGTCAGGCGCCGCCGTTGAGTTACTCTGAAAGCTAGAGCCTCTACTCCAATCAGTATACAGGAGCTTGCTTAGTCATGGTATGCAACACGTCGCAGGTGCCGCAACTGCATTATGCAGCGGTGCATCCGGTGGATAGCCGTTGTGCGTCAGTTGCACGGATCACATTGCAGGACATCACAACTCAGTGCTCAGCAGCCGCTTGTCAGCAAGCCAAGCAGTCATTACCCAAGGATTTCATTTACTGCTGCACAGCAGACGAATAACAACAACACTCTCTAGCAGAGCAAAAAAAACATCAACATGCTGGAGCACAGTACATGTCACATGCTAGCATCGCTGCATGGATAGTATGGCACAGGCATTGGCATGCCTGCTGGCTCTGGCAGCGCTGCCAGAGCCAGCAGGCATGCCAATGCCTATGCCATACCATCCATGCAGCGATTGGTGCAACACCGTAAGCATGCTAGTTGAGCAATTGTCACACATGACATACACTTACTCTTCTGTTCCACGCGTAATGTTTGGCCTCGTAACCCACAGACCAAACTGCTGTTGCACATGCCTGCATCTGTGGTGTTTCAGCTGGTGAGTACCGACAGTCAGTAACCATGGGCGGTGATACTATACTTGTGACTGACAGAATTCTTCAAAGTTCTAAGTGTGGGTGCGGGTGTGCAATCAATGTTTAGTTGCTTTGCCTTTCTTCTGCACGATGTGAACAGCCGCAAAGGCACTGCTAGTTTTTCGTTGTGACACTCAATTTCTGGCAAACATCAAAAGACCCAGATCTGTGTACATCTTGTTTACGTTGTTCCTTGAGGTCGGTGTTGGCGCTGACGCTTTTGATGTGATGTAAAAGAACGGATTTAACGGCTCCTGGGCTCCAGGTAAATGCAAAACGACATACCTTCAAAGCAATGCTTGACCAGGAGCGGCCCGCTCAAGCTCTCCTGGTGCTCCGAGTGTGCTGCCATGCAGGCAAGCTGGCCAGCATCAAAGCATCATCTTCAAACGCACCTGTACCGCAAACCCATGATGTGTGGCCATTACAGTTTGTTCACATTTTGGAAGTTACATGGGTAACTTCGCCCGTTTGGGGAGCCAATGACAGGCTCATTGGGCAAAGTATGGCTTGCAGCAGACGCTGGCACTGCCGCTGAGCTTGTCACCATTCTTGCCAGCTTTGGTGACTGCTGCATGATATACAATCCGCCAGCTTTATCAACTGCTGCAGTGTATGCATCCCGGATGCAGGCAGATCCTGCCAGCTCCGCCATCTGCTGCAATGCATGCATCCTGCAAACACCAGCAACCGCTGCAATGAATGCATCCTATCAGCTTCAACAACAGCAACACTGTAAGCATCTCACAAGCTTCATCAACTGCTTCAGTTGCTGGAAAGCATGAATTCGCCAGCTCCGGCCATTGCCGCACTGTGTGCATTCCGCTCGTTCCACCAACAGCTGCACCATGTATATCATGCTTGCTCTTGCACTCTATGCATCCCGCCAACTGCAGCAACTGCTGCACTGCATGCAGCTGCCACCTTCACCATTGCTGCACTGAAGCATCTTACCAAAATTACTAATGCTGAACTGTATGTATCCTGGCAGCGTAGGCGTCTGATACATTGCATGCATCTTACCTGCCAGCTCCAGCAGCTGCTGCACTGCATGCATCCCGCCAGCTCCAGCAACTACTGCACTGTATGCATCCCGCCTGCTCCAGCAACTGCTGCACTACATGCATCCCGCCAGCTCCGCCATCTGCTGCACTGTATGCATCTCGCCAGCTCCAGCAACTGCTGCTCTGTATGCATCTTACCAGCTGCAGCAACTGCTGTACTGCATGCGTCCTGCCAGCTCAGCCATCTGCTGCATTGTATGCATCCCGCCAGCTCTGCCATCTGCTGCACTGTATGCACCCCGCCAGCTCCAGCAGCTGCTGCACTGTATGCACCCCGCCAGCTTCTCCAAGTGCTGCACTATATGCATCCTGCCAGCTCTGCCATCTGCTGCACTGTATGCACCCCGCCAGCTTCAGCAACTGCTGCAATGTGTACATCCCGCCAGCTCCAACAACTGCTGCACTGCATGCATCCCGCCAGCTCAGCCATCAGCTGCACTCTATGCACCCCGCCAGTTTCAGCAACTGCTGCACTGTATGCATCCAGCCAGCTCCAGCAACTGCTGCTCTGTATGCATCCCGCCAGCTCCAGCAGCCGCTGCACTGCTTGCATCCAGCCAGCTCCAGCACTGCTGCACTGCATGCATCCCGCCAGCTCCAGCAACTGCTGCTCTGTGTGCATCTTACCAGCTGCAGCAACTGCTGTACTGCATGCGTCCTGCCAGCTCAGCCATCTGCTGCATTGTATGCATCCCGCCAGCTCTGCCATCTGCTGCACTGTATGCACCCCGCCAGCTCCAGCAGCTGCTGCACTGTATGCACCCCGCCAGCTTCTCCAAGTGCTGCACTTTATGCATCCTGCCAGCTCTGCCATCTGCTGCACTGTATGCACCCCGCCAGCTTCAGCAACTGCTGCAATGTGTACATCCCGCCAGCTCCAACAACTGCTGCACTGCATGCATCCCGCCAGCTCAGCCATCAGCTGCACTCTATGCACCCCGCCAGTTTCAGCAACTGCTGCACTGTATGCATCCAGCCAGCTCCAGCAACTGCTGCTCTGTATGCATCCCGCCAGCTCCAGCAGCCGCTGCACTGCTTGCATCCAGCCAGCTCCAGCAGCCGCTGCACTGCATGCATCCCGCCAGCTCCAGCAACTGCTGCTCTGTGTGCATCTTACCAGCTGCAGCAACTGCTGCACTGTATGCATCCCGCCAACTCCAGCAACTGCTGCACTGCATGCATCCCGCCAGCTCCGCCATCTGCTGCACTGTATGCATCTCGCCAGCTCCAGCAACTGCTGCTCTGTATGCATCCCTCAAGCTCCAGCAACTGCTGCACTGCATGCAACCTGCCAGCTCAGTTACATGCTGCACTGCTTGCATCGCATCAGCAGCTGCTGCTGCACTGCATGCATCCCGCCAGCTCCAGCAACTGCTGCACTGCATGAATCCCGCCAGCTAAAGCAACCGCTGCACTGCATGCATCTTACCAGCTCCAGCTGCTGCACTGGATTTATCCCGCCAGCTGCAACAATTGCTGCACTGCATGCACCCCGCCAGCCAGCAACTGCGGCACTGGCTGCATCTGTCCAGCTGCAACAACTGCTGCAACGCATGCACCCTGCCCGCTCCAGCAACTGCTGCACTGTATGCATCCCGCCAGCTCCAGCACTGCTGCACTGCATGCGCCCCACCAGCTCCAGCAGCTGCTGCGCTGGATGCATCTTGCCAGCTCCAGAAAGTGCTGTACTGTCAGCGTTTTACCATCGTCGTCACTGCTGCATTGCGTTGACATTGCCAGCTTCACCACTGCTACAATGTATGCATCCGCTCCCGCAACTGCTGCACTTTATGCATCCCGCCAGCTCCAGCAACCACTGCAATGATGCATCTCGCCAGCTCCAGCAACTGCTGCACAGCAGCATCTTACCAGCAAGTGTTGCACTGGATTTATCCCGCCAGCTGCAACAATTGCTGCACTGCATGCACCCCGCCAGCCAGCAACTGCGGCATTGCTTGCATCCGGCCAGCTGCAACAACTGCTGCATTGCATGCACCCCGCCCGCTCCAGCAACTGCTGCACTGTATGCATCCCGCCAGCTCCAGCACTGCTGCACTGCATGCGCCCCACCAGCACCAGCAGCTGCTGTAATGTTAGCGCTTTATGCATCTTGCCAACTCAGCAACTGTTGTAATGCCAGCGTTTTACCATTGTCACCACTGCTGCATTGCGCTGACATTGCCAGCTTCACCACTACATTGAATGCATCCTGCTCCCGCAACTGCTGCACTCTATGCACCCGCCAGCTCCAGCAACCGCTGTCATGATTGCATCCCACGAGCTCCATCCAATCACCAGGCATGTCACCAAGTTGGGCCTTGCCGCATACCTCAGTAACGGTAGTGCTCCGCAGGATCAGCTTGCATGCGTTCCTGCCCGCATAGGCCTCTGATATGGCGCAAGGCAGCAAAGCAGCGTCTCCAAAGGCCGCCTGATACTCTACCTCAAAGGCAAACTGCAGCCCAGCTGGGCGCTGGTCCACGTCTTCTACACTGTCCTATCTTTGTAGAACCTGCTGGTTTGTAGTAGGTTATTGCATAGAGTATCAAGCGGTCATCAGGGTAAATGACGGAGTGGCAATTGACTGGGTCTATACAGGTCACATATGAAGGCCAGGGCCATGGCTACTGTTTCTTGACTGAGCCAAGAGGTTTGGTCCAGGACGGTGGGCCAATCAAAGAAAGGTTGCCTGTTGACAGAAGTTATCTAAATGAAGGCATCTTTAACAGATAGTGCCATCGATGGTGAGAGACCAAGCGTGCAAGGCGGAATGCTGATGGCGCGGTACGAGCTGCAGCACCCGCTGACGCTGCAGCAAGGAACGGCCTAAGATAATCTTGACAATTAAGGAGGTAAAAAGCCGATTCAGTGGGAAAGCATGCACTGCAATGAGCTCATGAGCTTTTGAAGGCTGAGATGGTAAAACTGCAGCTGAGCGTGCTGTAGAATGTGCTTGTAATAGTTGAACACAAGTAAAAGGGGAATTTTTATGACAAAGGAAACGAATGCACCGAGCGCAAGAGATGCAGGCGACCGCGAGAGAACACATGCGAGAACCTAAACACAGGCAGGCCGACATTATCAGCACGAAGACAGAGTCTTAAGTGATACCAGTTTTCCTATTTTAAATTAATATAGCTATATGAGTGAAGTATTTGAGTGCACGGTGACTAGTCAGAGAAGTACTGCAGTACTGCTGGGCAGTACAAGTATATCATATGTTGACAACTAGGCATCCCACCAACTTTGGTGGTGGCCAATCATCATAAAGCCCATGTGATTTACTGCACATGCTTTGCTGCATGGAGCAAATGTCTGATATAGATTGCTGGACAGAGGCAGAGGAACTCCAACCTTTCAATGCTCGAGGCTGAGCCTCTCAATTGCAAGATCTTCAACCAGTTCCTCTTGCAGTGCAATTACAGCAGCTCAGCCCATGTGACTGTGTTCCTTCTTGCTTTCCTGGCTGGCGGTTGAGCACCTCACAAAACAGCGAGTAGGCCAGCCCGCATGCCAGGTGACCCTGCCAGTTGCTTGTGACGCTGTGGCTGCACGGCATGTCGGACGCATGTCTTTGTGAAACAGCCACACTCTGGTGTGAGGAAGTAGTATGCTACCTGCTCAACGGCTGTTTTAACAAATTTTTGCTGTCTTTTGCAAAAGGCCAATGCTGATCAGCGCCAGCTGCCCGAACACTGCCTTCAGAGCAACGATGACTTTGTTATTAGAGCAGAGCACCGCCGCTCTGAGTAAAGCTTGTCATAACAATGTCATGGTACTACAGCAACATGTGGCAAATACATATCACATATGGTGGCCCATGGGCGGGTCGATTGCCCGGCTCAGGGAGACTACGGCTGATTGGTAGTGCAATTGGAAGCGACAACAGTGACGGAAAGTGACAGGAGCTCTTTCACTCCACCCAAGTTGAGGCATTCAAGTCGCGGGCTGTCACTCTACCTCGGTCTATCATTCCACTTTCCCCCGTGGACTTCTCTGTGTCATGACAGGTGATCACCTTAGAAGTGGACCAGATAACTCAGTGACTGTACGGAGCAGCACTGCAGGGCATGCCCTGCATGCACATGCACAGTTGAGGACAGGCTCACCCCAGCGGTGTTGAGAGTCGCCACGGAGGCCTCCTTACCATCGGAGCAGGGTTTATAATTCAACGTCCTGCGCGCCCACCTAAGGGTGAGGCAGCTGCAACCGCTGCAGGCGACTGGCAATAGTGGTGCAGGCATGCGTGCTGCGCAGCAGCCGGCTGCACACACTCAAACACAGAACACTCCTCTATGGTTGCTGCCAGGATCGCCGTCAACCGCGTGCTTGTTCACTCTTGGCTTGCAGCTGATTCACCCAACTTCTTGACATGCATTGTCAAAAGGCTGCATGCCATGCACCATGCCATGCCTGGAACCTCAAGCTGCATACGACTCTGCCATTGTCATGGGATATGAGTGAATATCAACAGGTGTGCCCAATTGAACAGCCTTCTCATGCAGACTGCTAACTTGGCAGAGGCAGCCCACACTGCTGCATTTGGAGTCATGTGTGAGGCAGGCCCACACAAGGCGGCACCTGCTGCAAGGTGCTGCGCCCTAAGCATGCAGGGGGCATGACTGCCATTCAATCGATGGCTGCTCAAGGCAAGGGCACTCTGGTGGCAGGAACCACGGAACGCAGCATACACAAAATGGACAAATGCCACAAGTACAGAACATACTCAAAGGTTGTTTGCGCATAGCTGTCAGATTTGATGCAGCTGGCAAGATGCTGCAGCGCGCACTTGACCGTCTCCCTTATATGAAACGTCTCGCCACAACCCAGGACTACTGCAACGTGCAGCCGCTGCTAGCGTGCGCTACTGTGATGGATGCCATTGCTTGCGCCCCATGTGGGGGTGTGCACAGCCTGCCGCCTCATGGACAGCAGCACCCCCCCCCCCCCCCCGCTGCTGCTTGCATGCGGTATAAGTTTTTTATTAACCAAACACCAGCAGGTGCCTGGCTTCCCACGCCTCTAGCCCAGCTGTCAATTGTGCATCAGCTGGCGAGCTGGCTGCTGTCATCGATGCGTCTGCAGGGCCTCCTGGCGCTTGGTGGTGGTGGGCACTGGTGCTGCTGAAGGGGTATGCGCAGCTACCCCCCGTGCTGCATCCACACAATCACTGCCAGCTGGTGCCACCCTACCTGCGGCAAGTGCTTCCAGAGACCGGACCTGCCTGGTTACATGGCTGCGCGCAAGAGTCCAGTGGCTGTTTAAGTTGCAAAGTGGCAGCACATGGTCACTGGCTCGCTGCTGCTGCTGCTGCTGCTGCTGCTGCCTTCCATGCTGCGATGGCCTGCCGCAGCTGTGCATCCGGCGTAAGCTGCTGGCTGGTGATGCGGCTGTGCCCACCCGGCATCATGCTGTTGCCCAGCTGAAACCACACCTGCGACCATTTTGGCAAGGAGGCAGGCGGTGTTCAAGGCATACATATGTCAGCAAGACACAGGTATAAAACCGCAGCGCAGCCTGGCGTGCACACACACCCCACAGCAGCAACCGCAGCCGCTGATCACGCATGCTGCAATACTCAACCAACAGCACCCTTGGCGTGTATTGCTGCTTTTCTTGTCAATTCTTGGGATGTGCGGAATGCATGCACACATTCTGGAGCAGTGCTCCCTCCTCTTCCCGCCCCGGTGGGGCGCAGGGCCGATGGCGCTGATGCTATGGCTTGAATGGGTAATAAGATGATGATGAGCACCCTTGGCGACATTGCCAGTTGCTGGATCTACTTGTCTCTGACCTCTGCCCCGTCAGGGGATGGCGACTACATGCAGAGCTGTCGTGCCTCGGTCACAACAGCATGAGCGCTGGCGGCCGCCCACCTCAATCGAGTCCCGCTCATACGCCGTGCCGTCACATGCCGTCACTGGGTCCTGCAGCAGCTCGTTGGTGATGGGGCACACAAAGCCTGCGGGCGGCTCCAGACAGCACGGCCTGAGGCGCAGCACCATCGACACCAGCAGCAGCGGCTGCAGCTGCTTTGTTGGCACTGTCGCCCTTGCCGCTGGTGCTGCAGTTCATAGGACCTTCACCTGCTTGCTGCTGCTGTCGTGCAGCACCCGCAAAGGAACCCAAGCCAATGTCATTGCTGCCATGGCTACCATTGACAGCTGGACCGGCCTCATGTGCCTGCTGCTGCTGCTGCTGCTGCCGCTGTTCACTGCTGCCGTCCTGGCCCCCTTGCATCCTGCTCTTCCAACCTTTTGGTGGCGGCAGGAAAATGCCCCCACCATTGCCCCCCCTGTCACTGCTGCTCCTGCTGCTGCCGCCATCACCATCTGCCCGACTGCTAGACCTGCCAAGCCCAGGCCCTGCAGGCCTGCAGCAGCAGGACCAGCAGCTGCATTGCTACTGCCGCCAGCCGCAGATGTTGATGGCGCAGATTCGACGGCAGCCGCTCCAGGCCTCCTGCCGGCCTTCATCAACCTACTGCTGTTGCTACGTGGCAGCTGCGCCTTGACAGGAGCTGCATCTTCTGCCGCAGGAGCCGCTGCGGGCGGACCTGCCTTTGCCGCTGCAGCTGCCAGCTCTATGGCCTGCGTGAGTGGGGTGCTGGGGTCCAGGATCAGCGCCAGGTCAGACCTGCAGCCAGCACCAGCAGCAGCACCAACTGCTCAGGTCAGCAGATGAACGAGATCACTATGACGTTACCCAACATGCGGTGTGTGGCGCTGGACAGCTCCAACTGTTGTCACCCGTATAGTTTGGTTGGTGTTGTTGGAGCGTACGTGCATAGCACCACTGACCGCCAGTGCACGTGGATCACAACACTGCAACTCTTAAGCCAGCGCCACTCAACATAACAATAAGTAGGATAATACCCCTTTCATCTGCTTCTGTCCTTCCATGGAGGCAGCCCTGCCAGGCCCTGGCCCACACGCCACTCACCGCTGCATGTCCCAGGCCAGGTGGGCAGCTGTCTTGCCGTACTTGTCGGCGGCCCTGCGCACATCCTCGCGCGCACCGCTGGCTGCGGGCGCGCCCGCCAGCGGCCCTTCTGCGCCCTCAGCTGCCGCCAGAGCCATGAGCTTGGCATTGGCCCGCAGCAGCAGGCGCACGATGGCCGCATCGCCCTGTGGCAGCAGCAGCAGCAGCAGGAAACACTATACTGGCAGTACAACAGCGCATATTATGCATAATTGAATCATTCCTGCTGTTGTCAGGCCAACAGCTCCTGCTTGTGCAAGCCAGCTGCCACGCACACGTCGACATGCACCGCCGCTGCCGCCCCACACCAGCCGCACCTTCATTGCCGCCAGGTGCAGCGGCGTGCTGCCCGCGTGGCCGCCACCGCACCCATCGTGTCGCTGGCGCTGGGCACAGCCAGGGCGGCCCCCGCGTTGACCAGCTGCTTCAGGGTGTCGCCGCGGCCCTTCCAGGCAGCGTAGTGCAGCGGCGTGAGGCCGGTGTTGGTGGTGACGTCAACCAGCCTGCAAGCCAGGCAAGCCAGGCAGCCAGTAGCATCGTCGTTGATACTAGCTTGCTGCTGCCGCACCATACCCCTACACGTGAGGGCAGTGCTGGTGGCGACGTCAACTAGCCCGCAGAACATACAGGGCATCCCCAGCAAGTGGCAGATCTTGATTCCAGCTTGCTGCTGCTGCACCGCCTGGTTAAGGTAGTGCGTACTGCAGCAACACCTTAGACACACAGGCAACCCTGTGCAGTTCCAGCTGCGTTGCAGCTGCCTTGATTACGCACCCAGCCTCCGGCTGCTGGTGACGCTGCTGCCCATGCTGCTGGCGGCAGCAGCGTCACGCGCTGTCGCAGGAGTCCACAACGTGCACACCTGGTTTCACCAGCACTCTGCATCCCTCACCTGTGCAGCCAGCACTCGTCACCCCACCAGCTGCATCCCACCAGCACCACAGCAGCAGCAGCACCACATCAGCAGCAGCACTCTGCATCCCTCACCTGTGCAGCCAGCTGCCGCCTGCCGCCTCCTGCTGCTGCCCATGCTGCAGCAGCACTGCCAGGCATGCGGCCTGGCCCTGCCATGCGGCGTGGTGCAGGGCGGTCGCGCCCCTGCTGTCGCCCCGCCCGGCGTCTGCGCCTGCCGCCAGCAGCTCAGCCACCGCCTCGCGCTTGCCTGCTTTGACCGCAGCCATCAGCGGCGTGACACCTGAAGGACAGACACCGCAGCTTGCTTGCATGTACGGCAAGTAGGGGGAGATTACGAGCTTGCTGCCGAACATCATCAACCTTTACCTCAAGCTTGCCGTTGGAGGGGAGACTGGTGCTGTGATGCTTGCAAGGTACAGTCTGCATGAGTCACATGTTGAAGTCGACTTTACAAGCTGCGCGTTATGCGGTGCATAGTCAGCAAAGTGAATCTGCGTACAACTCAAAAGACAGCAGGGCAGGCTTCAGTGGTCATGCCGCACCATGCCGCACGCACCATCCATTGTCTTGGCGTTGATGCCCAGGTCAGTGGACATGGGGATTGCAATGGCTGCTGGCAGCGGCACGGCGCTTGATATCGCCTGGTTCACCGCCTGGTTGACCTGCAGCCACAGTGGCAGCAGCAGGAGCACCATAGATGAGGCGCCGGCTGGGAGCATCCAGTGCTGCAGCTTATCGCGCTGCTGCATCTGCTGCTTCCAGCTTGGGCAACAGCATCACTCTGCTGCTGGGCAGCAAGATTTATGGACACTCTTGCAAGCAGCGCGCACGTTGCAGCAGCAGGAGCGCCCTGAGCAGCTCCCACCTTGTTGAACTCGTGGTTGATGCGGCCCTTGAGCCTGTCCTGCTTCCTCTGGCTCGCCAGCACTCCATCCACAGCAGCAGCAACCACCCTGAGCACCTGCAGCAGGAACAGCAGCAAGGCCATGCAGGGCAGGGGTAGGGATGCGCACCAGCAGCAAGATAGCACATGCACAGAGGGAAGCGGCATCTGCAGCTGAGCTGGGATGGCGTTGCAACATGCAGGCCGCAGTGCTTCAGGGCAGAAGCTAACCAGGGTCACCAGCACAACACCTGCTGCATGGCATCAGCTTGCAAGAAAGGGGGCGGCCATCCGAGCAGTTGCACCCAGTGCTGACAACTTCACGGCTGCAACCGTCGACTGCAGCGCTGCTGTTTGGTGGCTTTGCCAAAGACCAGCAGGCTGCAAGCAAGGCGCATGGAATGTTTTCTCCTGCGCGATTCCCTTGACAGTACGACTGCGCTTCTTGTGGTCAACCAACATGTTGCAGCTGCACCGCCATGCACTGCTGGCAGCCGCAGTGGGTGCAAGCTGTGCATGCACTTGCTGATCACCTGTGCATGCCCACCGTGTGCTGCAAAGTGCCACAGGTTCTCCCCTGCCTTGGAGTGGGAGTACACCAGTGACGGATTCTGCTTCAGCAGCGCTTTGATTGCCTGCAGCAGCAAGCAGGCCAAGGAGTGTAGGACGGAGAACAGCGCTTGCTTGGCTTGGACACTGCTTCATACAGCTGGTCACGAAGCAATTCTTTGCAGGTGCAGCTGCATAGAGAGCCTCATAGGCAACAACCACCCTGCTGTTGACCAACACCAACACGAACACCTGGTGCTTCTGCAGCAGCCACCAGCATTGCATGGCAGGTGACCAGGTGGACACCGTGCCCCTGTTGTTGTAGTAAGCTACTGCAGCAGTGCCATGCCAGGCTCTCTTCCTGCAGGCGCAGCTGCGCCCCTTGTGCCTTTCACCTCCAGGTCTCCATTCACCAATGCTCGCATGAGGGCCAGCTCATCAGCCCTTGCAGCTTGCGCCTGTACAGATGCCTCGTTTCCCATGGCCCAGAGTTGAAGCAACTATATGAGGCCAGCTGTGCCAGCAATGATGGCAACACGAGCTCGTACAGTGCCTCAGAGGCCTCTGATTCTGAGCAGCAGTACAGCTTGGTACAGCAAAGGCAGTAGCCTGACCTGCACAGGCTTCAACTGGCTGCTTTTGCGTAATCATTGTTAATTAAAATATTTAAAGTACTGACAGCGGAAATAGAATGATTCGAGGTGGATGGTGCCTCGAGGAATGTTGTACGGTGTGCTCCTGCTGGTGTCTGTAGATTGACTGGCGCTGCCCACGCAAATGCAGCCTTCGTCGCAAATATTACCAATTACATCTGTTTGTTCTACTTCTCGCGTGACGTGAGCTTAAGCAGTGCTGACGAAGTGGCTGGGGTTTCGTGCCACACAGGCTGCTCACGTAATCATCACCAACCGTCCTGTTAACTCGCATCAAAGTCTTCAAACAAAAACAGATAGCATACATATCATACGTCGTAGGCCAGGGAGTTGAACCGTGACGCAGCTTAGGACGTTGTTGATGGCAGCAGTGACTGATGGGAACATGCCGCAGTTCCAGTAGCCGCTGCTGCAGCTGTGGGTCTTAATGGCATCTCAAAAAGACCAAACAACAATCGCTGCGATTGGCTGGTTTACGACCGCAGCTTATTTAAACAGACATGAAGACGAAGCAGTCCAGGACCATGATTTTGCAGAGACTATTGCTTGATACTGCTGCAGCAACCATGACACGGAGCGTCACTGACCAAATGCCGCAGGGTTACTTGTCACGGTTCTGCGAGCAGGTCACGGCACGCCAGTGACTGACCGTACTGTCAGCCCTGGAGGCAGGTTTCAGTCGGCGTATTCATGCAAGAATTTTGTATCTGGACAAAGACATACCACTCTTCGGAAGTAGCTGAGGATCGGCCTCAGCTGGATGTAGCGAAGCAAGCCCTACATTACTTCCGCCATTCGCAGGGCCCGCAGCTGGAAATAGAACGCTGTAGATAATTCAAACAACGGCACCTGAAGCCCGGACTTAATGAACAGCAGCAACAGCAGGACCAGCAGCAGCAGCAGCATCAGCTGCTGTTCTGCCCTGCTCCTCCTTCTGACATTACTAAACGCAGACGTCGTAAGAACCGACGCATGCCGAGCTACGTATGTTATTCAAGGTCCAGGGAAACCGCTGCTGTTTGGCGGGCTCATGGAGCGTGGCCGCTGCAACTCTGGGTGCCAGCCTCGCAACACTCAATGGTGAGGGCGTGGGTGACACCGTCGTCTTTCTTTGATTAACACCTAGCCCATCATACATGAATGCAGACTAAAAGCTAGAAGCTAGCTCTTGCTTTGTACAGTGTAGGATGCTCCTAAGCAATGCCCAGCAGCAACAACAGCCAACATGAAGGCCCGCGGAAGCAAGCAGGTATCACTGCCGCCGCTGCTGCTGCTGCTGCTGCTGGTGGTGGTGGTGGTGGTGGTGGTGATGCTGTTGCTGGTGCGGCTGCTGCTGCTGCTGGCGCTGCTGCTCCTGCTGCTTCTGCAGGTCTCAGCGCTGCCAGTGGGACCGCCAAGGCACAGTGTGGGGGGTCTGCTCAGCACAGCAGGCACAGCGCAGCCTGGGTAAGTTGAACATACAGCAGCAGCAGCAGCAGCAGCAGTACCACCAGCACCTGCACCTGCACCAGCACCAGCACCAGCACCACCAGCAGCATAGCGTGAAGTTTGCTTAGCAAAAACAGCTTGTGAATGCTAGATTGCAGTGCTGACTTCCTCTTGCTGCGCTGCTGCAGAATTCCAGGTTGCTGGTTGGTGGCGCCAGCAGCAATCCTGTGCAGAGCTCTCAGCACAGAGCATACTCTCAGGCTGCTGCACTTCTGTGCTGCTGTGCTGCAGAGTTTGCCAGGAGCCTGGGTGGTGGCGCCATCCAGGGGTTGTCTCCATGCGACCTGCTGCCCTACCTGCAGGGACGCACCCTGTGGCTGATTGGGTGGGCAGGCATGGTGGTGCATGTTGCTGCAGCCGACAGTGCTGCATGATGTGGCTCTATCGTTTACTGTAAGGCAGCATCATGGCAGGACATCATGTAACTGGAACGCAAACTGCAGCACATGCAAGCAGAGTTTGGTGTTGAAGGCTCCTGCATCATCTAGGGATCCAGGTCACCCCCCTGCTGTCACCAGGTAATGCTGCAGCCAGGCCTGCAATGGGAGGCCAGTACCCATGTGTGCTTCAGGGCAGCAGCACCACACTGTGGCTGAAGACCATGCCTTCGCTCTGCCCCTGCCACCCCTGCTCCTGCTGCTTACTCTGGAGGCAACAGCATAACACAGCCAGCAGCAGCCACTAAACTTGCAAGCCCAGCGCATACATCAATCCCCACAAGTTTCTGCTGAGTCACGTGCGTGTGACCTGGTTACAGGGACTCCCACTCCAAGGCTCTGCACAGGCGCCTTTCCTGCCTCCTCATTAACTTCCACAGCTACCACGAGTGCTCAAACTCCTGTGTTACGTCATTTGACGCAGGCGCTGTCGCGTGCTTGCAGGGACTCCCACTCCAAGGTCCTGTACAGGGCCCTGTCCTGCTTCCTGATGGACTTCCACAGCCAGCAGGAGTGCGAGCCCAGCAGCGATGCAGCAGCGGTGCAGCAGCTGCGCAAGCTGCCCGGGGCGCCAGGGCAGGCCAAGTGCGTGCACCTGCTGGACGGCGGGCGGGTGTGCATTGTGCACGCGGCACTGGGCAACGTCCTCGTGGACAACAACGAGGTGAGCAGGCGGCCGCTCCAGTGGCAGCAGCAGCAAGCACTCGCGGTGTGGACACCAGCATGCAGGGTGCATGTTGGCATGCTGCGCCGTGCTGTCAGCGGCAGCAGCAGCAGCAGCGGCATCCATGTGTCCAACTCGCCCCATCAGTTTGCAACTCGGTGACAGCATCACAGTTAGTGGCTTTCAGGATCTAGCAGCTCGTACCAAGCTTGCGCTGCATGCCGCCTGCCGGCCATGTCGCAGGTTGCCGGTGGTGGCGTGATGCCGCTGCTCAGGGCAAAGTTTGCGCAGCCGCAGGACATCTTTTACGTGAGTTGCATTGCAGCCCAGAGTCTGTTTAATGTGTGGACAGCAAACACTCGTTTGCTTGTTTGCTGTGTGTGGACAGCTGGGATGGTGTTATGGACACATGGACGGTCGATTCAACAGCCGCTCATCAACTCTTGCAACCTGCAACATTTTCCTGCTGCGTCGTGCGCTGCTGCCCCGCTGCTGAGTCAGCCTGCTGACCTGCCTGCCTCGTCATGCGCCACTTGGTGCTGTGTTGGTGCAGATCTCGTATGGCAGCTGGCACGGCAAGAGTGCCGCGTCGTGGGCTGCGCTGCGCCCAGCAATGGAGGCCCTGGGGGCAGACTACAAGGTGCGCCTGTGCCGCACCCCAAGCCCTAAACCCTGAGCCACACCCTAAACTAGAGGCGCGCGGGTGCCGCTGTTGCGGCTGCATCTGGGGCGCCACAGGATGACAGCATCTGTGCATCACAGTCTGTGTTCAAGCGTCTACTGCGTGGACTTGCTGAAGTTCTTTTGTTTTTAACCTTGAGGGCCGCTTGCGCTGTGTGCTGTTGATGTAATGTAAAGCAAGGTAAGCTTTTGAATGGAATGCCTTGCAAGTTGCTGCTCAAACCTCATGCACCTGCTGCACCCAGGTGCTGAGGCCTCAGCCTGTAGCCCTGTCGTTCTGTGTTTGACTTGCGCACAGGCCGCCAAGGGCTGCATTTGTCACTTGTAATTGATGCTGAAAGACAAGTCAAACATCCTTGCAACCTGGGTCCTGTTGCCCTCCTGGACCATGCTTCACCCTTTCTGCTCCATGCAGGCCACCGAGGGCCGTCACCCTCACATGCTGCTGAAGTCATTAAACTTCATGTTCTTAGAACCTATACCCTGCTGCACTCCTGCATCCTGCTGTGGCTCTTGTTCCTGGCTGCAGGCCGCCAAGAGCCGCTTCCTTTCACATGTTGTTCATGTCGAACGTTTAGAGACTTGTATTGTCACACCCTAGATCATGCCGCCCTCCTGCACCCTGCTGCGGCTCTTGCTCCTCCGTGCTGCAGGCCGCCAGGGGCCGCTTCCCGCATGTGCTGTTCAGGGAGCAGCCGGCCTACCACAAGGCAGACGCCAACAAGTCATCCTGCTCACCAGCAACAGGTGGGTGACGTTGGGGGCGTGGGCGGGGGTGGGGGTAATGCAAGCAGACGTATCCTGGAGACACACTGCATGACAGTGTTGCAGAGGCAAGGCGTGCGCGGGGTGATGCAGGCAACAGGTGGGGATGGGGCGCCATGCACGTGCGCAGGTGTGTGGCTTTGTGCTGCTGTGTGGCTGCACCAGCTGCTGTCGAGGCGCCCCAACGACACGCCCAGCTGCCCTCCAGACTCAGATGTGTGCTGTGTGGCTGGTGGTGGCTGCTGCAGGCATCCCGCACCAGGCTGCACCACTGGCAGGCCTGCCCGTGCGTGTCCCTGATGTACACACGCAGGAGCACAGACTCAGCACGGCTTGCCTGCTCCTGCTGCTGCTGCTCCTGCTGCTGCTGGTGCTGCTGCTGCGGGCGTGGTGATTTGTAACCCTGCAGGCGTGACGTACCAGGCTGCGTCGGGGCGGCTGGCATTTGCAGGGCCAGTGGACGGGCAGCAGCAGTGGGTGCTGGGCGCCACCACCAACCGGATGGCGCAGCAGGTCTTCAGCAAGTGAGTGTGCTGCTTGGCTCTGGTGGTCACCCAGTGTTTGGGGTCTTGGGTTTATGCACCCTTTTGAGAGGTTGCTTGCCGCTTTGCTAACCAGTGTTGGTATGAGTTGACAGCACAAGTTCTAGGTGCCCTGTGCTGGTGTTGATGTTGAGCAGAGGAGCAGCAATACACCCTTGGCCTGGGGTCGCAAGAAGGTCTGCAGCTGACAACTTAAGCGCATGGCCAAAGATCCTCAAGCGCATGCACACCATGGCGCATGTGCATGGCAGTGATGGGCTGCTGTTCACGCTGCTCCTGGAGTGGACTCAGTTCATAGCGTCCACAGCCAGATGGCTGCAGCCTGAGTAGTGGTGGGCGGTGCTGACCGAGCATCAATGGGGACCGACTGAGCTCTTGCCGGCGGGGGTTCCATCCCTGCTGTGTGCACAGGAGTAGGGGAAGTTCAGCTGCCTTACACAAAGTAGTGTGCGGTGCTGACCGAACATCAATGGGGTGCCAGCATTGAGTTTGTCACTGCCACAGCACAACCGGTGGATGCCTTGCAGACAAGATCTGATATGACACCAGTAGTGCCGAATGATCAACTTCAAGCATGCTGATGCTTTCTTAATGGAACAGACTGCTGACGTTGCTGAGCCTGCCCAAGTGAAGGATGCTACTCTGGCCTCTGACATCTAGACACACCTTTCTGCAACTCCTGACCAACCAAAAGAACACAGGTTTTGCTAGTGCAGTCAAACGATCCAGCAGGGAGCTCGTTGTCGCTCTCTGCATGTCCCGCTGCGCGCCGGCTCAGCGCCAACGTCTGCTGTGCAGCCGCATGCGCCTGCAGCACAGCCCGTACTCCAGCCCTGACAGAGCTGTACCAGATCAAACCCAAAGTTACTCCCTACCATCAACTTGAGGCACTGTTGCATGCTGAGCCCGTGTTAGGACTTGCGTGACCTGCTGACCTGTGCTGGCTGCTGCTGCTGCATGCAGGTACGGCATCCCCGTGGTGCCCGCCTACAACATGTCAGTGCCGCTGCATGACGCACACGTCGGCAAGGCGATGACGCCCGGCGGGGCATCGACTGCATCCACTACTGCCACCCTGGCGTACCTGAGGTGTGATGCGATCATCAAGCTGTTGCTTCGTCCTTGTGTGTGTGTGGGCCAGTGACACACCTCAGTGCTTCGTCCTTGTGTGTGTGTGGGCCAGTGACAACACCTCAGTGCTTCGTCCTTGTGTGTGTGTGGGCCAGTGACAACACCTCAGTGCTTCGTCCTTGGTGTGTGTGTGGGCCAGTGACAACACTCAGTGCTTCGTCCTTGTGTGT
This sequence comes from Scenedesmus sp. NREL 46B-D3, assembly GCA_014080715.1. NCBI lineage: Eukaryota > Viridiplantae > Chlorophyta > Chlorophyceae > Sphaeropleales > Scenedesmaceae > Scenedesmus > Scenedesmus sp. NREL 46B-D3. The sequence goes on from JACERP010000235.1 coordinate 115,693, forward strand.
GTGTGGGCAGTGACAACTCAGTGCTTCGTCCTTGTGTGTGTGGCCAGTGACAACACCTCAGTGCTTCGTCCTTGTGTGTGTGTGGGCCAGTGACAACACCTCAGTGCTTCGTCCTTGTGTGTGTGTGGGCCAGTGACAACACCTCAGTGCTTCGTCCTTGTGTGTGTGTGGGCCAGTGACAACACCTCAGTGCTTCGTCCTTGTGTGTGTGTGGGCCAGTGACAACACCTCAGTGCTTCGTCCTTGTGTGTGTGTGGGCCAGTGACAACACCTCAGTGCTTCGTCCTTGTGTGTGTGTGGGCCAGTGACAACACCTCAGTGCTTCGTCCTTGTGTGTGTGTGGGCCAGTGACAACACCTCAGTGCTTCGTCCTTGTGTGTGTGTGGGCCAGTGACAACACCTCAGTGCTTCGTCCTTGTGTGTGTGTGGGCCAGTGACAACACCTCAGTGCTTCGTCCTTGTGTGTGTGTGGGCCAGTGACAACACCTCAGTGCTTCGTCCTTGTGTGTGTGTGGGCCAGTGACAACACCTCAGTGCTTCGTCCTTGTGTGTGTGTGGGCCAGTGACAACACCTCAGTGCTTCGTCCTTGTGTGTGTGTGGGCCAGTGACAACACCTCAGTGCTTCGTCCTTGTGTGTGTGTGGGCCAGTGACAACACCTCAGTGCTTCGTCCTTGTGTGTGTGTGGGCCAGTGACAACACCTCAGTGCTTCGTCCTTGTGTGTGTGTGGGCCAGTGACAACACCTCAGTGCTTCGTCCTTGTGTGTGTGTGGGCCAGTGACAACACCTCAGTGCTTCGTCCTTGTGTGTGTGTGGGCCAGTGACAACACCTCAGTGCTTCGTCCTTGTGTGTGTGGGCCAGTGACAACACCTCAGTGCTTCGTCCTTGTGTGTGTGTGGGCCAGTGACAACACCTCAGTGCTTCGTCCTTGTGTGGTGTGTGGGCCAGTGACAACACCTCAGTGCTTCGTCCTTGTGTGTGTGTGGGCCAGTGACAACACCTCAGTGCTTCGTCCTTGTGTGTGTGTTGGGCCAGTGACAACACCTCAGTGCTTCGTCCTTGTGTGTGTGTGGGCCAGTGACAACACCTCAGTGCTTCGTCCTTGTGTGTGTGTGGGCCAGTGACAACACCTCAGTGCTTCGTCCTGTGTGTGTGTGGGCCAGTGACAACACCTCAGTGCTTCGTCCTTGTGTGTGTGTGGGCCAGTGACAACACCTCAGTGCTTCGTCCTTGTGTGTGTGTGGGCCAGTGACAACACCTCAGTGCTTCGTCCTTGTGTGTGTGTGGGCCAGTGACAACACCTCAGTGCTTCGTCCTTGGTGTGTGGGCAGTGAAACACCTCATGCTCTCTTGTGTGTGTGTGGCCAGTGACAACACCTCAGTGCTTCGTCCTTGTGTGTGTGTGGGCCAGTGACAACACCTCAGTGCTTCGTCCTTGTGTGTGTTGGGCCAGTGACAACACCTCAGTGCTTCGTCCTTGTGTGTGTTGGGCCAGTGACAACACCTCAGTGCTTCGTCCTTGTGTGTGTGGGCCAGTGACAACACCTCAGTGCTGCCACAAATAATGCATGCGTTGTGTTCAGCGCAAGTTGTGAGTGACGCAGAGAGGGTCTGGCAACATAGGGATACACACATGCATGGTGTTCACTAACTACTTCATGTACATGCGGGGCGTTTACTAATTACTTCATGCCAGTCGGGCACGGTGACGGCAGCACAGAAACAATGTGGAAACTTACAGCTTCAGCGAGTGCTAAAACAAGTACAGTCGCCTCGCCGAAGCAGCTCTGAGCACTGCTGCCGCATGTCACTCGTCCCACTCGGATGGCTGTTTGCAGTCCACGGTAGAGTCTAGCTGCTGTACCCAGGTTTTCAGCTGCTCATGCAAAGCTGTGCCGTGCTGCCGCTGCCGCTGCTGCCGTGCTGTCGCCAATCACATCGTCATCTGCTGCAGGCCTGGATCTGGCAGCTGTACCAAGCCATGCGCGCAGGAGCAACCGGGCTGCGGGCCCTGCCCGCCAATGCACGGCGTGAGGCGCCACGCCTGCAGCAGCCCGGGTGCGTGCCAAGCATAACAGCAGGCTTTGACTTCTGATGCGCAGCAGCAGCGCCCTCTTTTGGAATGCCGGCATGCTGGAGACCCAGGTTTGAAACCTGGTCCCATCGCCCAAGGCTGGGCATTAATGAATTGAAACTGGCGGACTTGTGCGAATGGTTTCAGTTGCCCAAACAACACGAGGGAGAAACCTGTTTGCTCTGAGAAGTTGCGCAGAGTTTTGTCCATGTCTGATTTATCAAGCAAGGTCTTGCGTTTTGTGTCTGATGATACTTTGGGCAGTTCTGGAAGATGTCGATGGTGTCACCGTGTATTGCTGATTTTCTTGTGAAGGCTTGGAATGCATTGGAATCACACATGTGCGCAATACTTGCAAACAATCTGGAGCAGTGCTCCCTCCTCCTTGTGACCCGGTGGGGCGCGGGGCCGATGGCGTCAATGCTATGGCCTGAATAGGTGATATGATGATGATGACGAAGGAGAAACTGGGCGGAGTGTTGGCTTGCTGGGCTAGTGCTTGAGGTCATGTTGCAATCCTGAATATGTAGTTGCATGGTACTAACAACATTTGTGTGTGATGGGGACGACCCTCTGTGCTCGCACGGCGAATGTCGTGCCCCACACACAGGGGGCTTCCTGGGGGTTGAGCCTCCTTCAGTGACAGTCTGCCCTGAGCTGTTTGCAGCTTCCTATTAGACCAGGTGTCCATTGCGGCGGCAGCCACTTGAACACACCAATGTAACCCCTCTTATTTCCCAGCAATTAACCAGGGCTTACGGCTTGTAGGCCTAACCAGCTAGTTGGGAGTTTTGTATCACATCCCCAATATTGCAATGTGCTCGCTGCAGCCATTGGTGCGCCGCCCGATGTGCAGGCTGGCCAACGGACGCTGCTGCCTAGCAGTGCAGTTTCAGACATGTATCACTTGACTCTTGCCAAGTGCTTCTTGTGGTGTTTCTAGCTTTGTTTGTCAGCATCTCAGATATTTCATAGGTCTGAAGGGAACCAGCACCGGCGCCCCTGACTCACTCACCTCACAGGTGGGGCCGATCTGTGCGCCTAGCTTTGGCTTACAGCTGCTCTGCAGAGCACAGCATATCAACAACTAACACATTCTAACCACTGCTCAGGCACAACACCAACCTGGGTGCCGTAACGTAATAAGCCAGCTAGAGTTGCCAAGGCTGGTAACCGCTGCTAGGCCTAGCTGGCCAACTAGCAAGCCTTGCTGAAAGCCTTGGCAGGGGCTAGCCAACCCTAGTTGAGGTTATCACGGGCTTGCTGGGTCCATGCTCGCACTAGCAAAGGGACCCTTCTGCACGTAGAGGTGTCACACATGTCTGACAAAAACTAATGTCTAACGATGACTCATGTTTAGCAATGACTCCGGGAGGGCATCGGACAGCGTGCTAAATAAATAAATAATAAAGTGGAAACAAGACATCTGTTTGCGAGCAAGCTCACATTCCGACACTGCTTGCTTGCTTGCCTTTTGCTGCTGCGTTAGAGTGCTGCTATTATTGACATGGCGTGCTGGTCTGGACTGTTGACATCTAGGCATCCAATCTACTTTGGTAGTGGCCAATCATCATTACATCACATGTGCTTTATTGCATTTTGCGTGCCTTGCTGCTTGTAACAAACCTTCACATGCCGTCACGGCGTGCTGTCATAGCGCCGACTTTGCAGACTTTTCTGAGACCCGCACGTGCACATAGCTGGCCGTGTTGCTGAGCACCTCACATACTACAACATTTTTACAACATTGTAAGGACCTGCCAAGCCTTGTCAAGCTGGTTGACGTGTTGTGCTGGGCTACCTCAAGGACTACATGAGAGTTGAAGACCGTCAGTGCTCGCTCCCCGCTATCATGGCCGTGAGCAGCACTGAACAGGTTGATTCTTTGAGTGCAGGTACTACTAGAGACACTAGCAATGTTAGAAGCAGAGCTACTAGTTCAAGACAGGCATGGTGGCGGGGGCCCATTCTAGCATGTGAGTGGCGCATTTGCTGCATAAAAGATGGTGGTACATGCCATCTTGCAACCCATATCAATCAATTGCACACGGACCAACGTTCGCTCCCTTTGTCACTTCTGCATGCGACACTGGATCGCGCCAAAACCCAGCAAGCACAGCCACAACGCTGATGTTTGGTGGTCAACAACACTCCGACTTGAGGCCAGTTGTACTGGGCGCGACGTCACCAGCCAGGATTTGCTGGGTGCCAAAGGCTCTAGCGTACCATGTGACGGGCTGAACTGCAGCAAGCAACCCCTACCCCACATTACAGCCCTTCTCTGCTGAGCCAGTGCTCAGCATCTCTTCTTGCTGCACCGCCAGTTCCCTCAGTGCAACTGAGTCTGGTGCAGGGTTATGCCTACAACCTCACGTGTCTGTTGCTTGGATTGCCGTCTGCTCATGGGCTTGTCCAGGGTGCAGTGCTTGGCATGGTGGGCCAGCGCCTCAGGCCTGACAGCAGCGGCAGCAGCAGCGGCAGCAGCAGCGGCAGCAGCAGCAGCAGCAGCAGCAGCAGAGGCACAACTGAAGGTGCGGTCACACTGTACCAGGCTGTAAACACTCTGTTGTGGCAGGGTCTTCAGTTCAGTTACAATCGTGTTGCCACCAGCTAGTGGGGAATGAACAGGACCACCTGCACTTGGAGTACGGCGCTGCACACACCCAGCGCGCCATGCGCAATGACACCCCCCCCCCCCGCCCCCAGAACACCACCACCACCGCCACCCACCTGAAGGTCCTGCCGCAGGCCTTGCAAGGCACCAGGCTGGCGGCGTTGAACACATCAAAGGCGGCCTCATTGAACGCCTACAGCAGCAGCAGCAGCAGCAGCTGATGTTAGTACACCATATTCACGCCATCAACACCTTGTGTTATTGTGCTGGGCTGGTACTGCACAGGTGCTCACTCGACGCATGCCTCTGCCATAGTTGCAGATGCATTATCCTGAACATGCCGAAGCACCCATGCCAGACACTCGCAGCAAGGCATGCTGTGTAAGCATCACCGCAAGCCCACTGCATGCGGCCGCACCTGCAGGCGCCCGCCCGCTGCTGCAGCTGGCGCCTCGCCACCCAACATGGCCGCAACGGCCGCTGGCGGCTGCGGCAGCGGCAGGCGCTGACCTGGCGGCAGCAGCTGCTGCTGCTGGCACCACTTGGCCTGGCACTGGGGCAGGTGGATGGGCAGGCTGCAGCCATGAGGCAGCAGGTGGGTGGGTGCGGAAAGAGAGGGCAGCTTCAGGGGACGCCACCTGGCAGATGTCGATGAGGCAGCAGTGGATCGTGGCTGTATGTATGGGCTGCAAGCTGGTGGACAGCTGCTGGTCATGTTGGTTGTGACGGACAGCAGAAGCAGCAGCAGACTCCACAGACCTGCGCCATGCTGTATCCAACCAAGTCGCAGCGCCATGTTTACTTGATGTTGGGAACTGGATTCTGCCTGTAGCAGTGGGCATTGCTTCCAACAGGGATGCCGCTTGAGTACTACACATTCTCCCACGCTGATGGTGCTTGTATAAACCACACTTGCTCACCTCTTGGAGAAGAACTGCCCTCCACACAGGTAGCACACCAGCGCCCTGGGCATCCTGCCAGCACCGCCAAACCCTGCTGAACCCCTGCTGCATGAACCGCCGCCTGCAGGACCACCTGCTGCTGTCACCTTGCTGCTGCACTCACCACTGGGGCTGCCATCCCCGCTGCTGCTGTGGTTTGGAAGCCCAGGGCCAGACCCATTCGGGCACACGTTGTCACGTTGCCGAGACGTGTGGCCAGCTGGTACAACTCGATCACTGTGGCGCATGCCAGTGACAGCCCTGACGCTGCCTGTCACATGGCCGCTGGACTTTGGGCTTGCTGCAGCGCAGAATGTGCCGCCCCTGCGGTCCTGCTTGCTGCTGTTGCTGCAGCCGCTGCTCATCCTGCTATTTTCAGCTGGCGCAGCAGCAGCAGCAGCAGCAGCAGCAGAGCAGCAGCAGTGCCGCCCTGCTGGGGCTTGGGTATCGGCTTGTGTGGGCGCTGCGCGGTGCAAGCCTTGCTGTGTGCCGCCAGTGCCTCGAGCCTGTTTGAGTGACGACCCAGTGAAAGCAGGGGTAAGCATGCCGGGAGGTGGAATACTCAGCTGCTGCCCAGCTGCAGGTGCTGCTGTTCGTGACACATGCTGCATACACCAGCGCATCAGCTGCCTCAATGATCAGCCACTGCAGGTGTGTCACTAGCCAGACATCTTTCTCCTGCAAGTGTCTTGCTTGCAGGATGGTGCTGCCTGCCTATTCATCAAGTCACCGCTCGGTCACTTCCTGCAAGCGCCCGCTGCCCAGCCATTGCAGGAAAGCTTCGGGCAGACACCACATCCGGCAAGTGACCGGCTCCGTGTAAGCACAAGAGGCAGCCGGCACAGCTGCTGCTGCCCCGCCGCCAGAGCTGCCCCTGCCAGCGGCTTGCCTGCTCGCGTTTGCTCAGCAAAATTTGCTGTGTCTGCAAAGGCTCCTGCTGTTGCTGCTGCTGCTGCCAGCAGCAATGAAATCATTGCTGCAGTTGACACCATCGCCACCATCGCCGCCGCCGCTGCTGCTGCTATCTATGCCCCTGTGACCACCGCCAGCGCACGCCCCACCTGAATGTTCTGTTGCAGTGGGGGCACCTCTGCAGTGCCGACTGCTGCCAGCAGCTCATCATGGCTGCGTTGAAGGCCGCAACAGCAGCAGCGCCGCGTGGCAGCTGCAGCAGCAGCAGGAAGCAGCATGTGCAGCAGCACGGAGCGGCATCAGCAACAGCTTCAGGCAGCTAGCTGACAGAGAGCTGGTCACCAAAGCTGACAGCGAGCAACAGTATTACATGTCATTGCTGGCTGCCAGCAGCATGACATCTGCAACTGAACATGTCAACGGCAGCAGCACCACTTGATGTTGGCTGATGAGTATGCGGGGCTGCAGGGGCAACAGTGGAAGCGAAGACAAGGTACAAGCTGGTACAGCCGCAAGTACTGCGGCTACTGCAAACAGCGGTAAAGGCATGCGCGTCACACAATCGATGTACAGCTGCATAGTTGCTGACTGTGCTGAGGTACCCGTCCTTTGTGCAGCAAGAGAGAGACGTACGGTGATTGGACGTGCACCTGTGTATCCTGGCCCAACAGCATGTATTAAGCAACTGCTGCTTTTACATTACATTACATTACATGCTCCACCGTTTTACACCATGATGGTGTTGTCCTACTGCCAGGAACACTCTGCTTCATTCACAGCTGCCCCTGCACACCTGTCCAGCAGAGGATGGCAGCTCTGGGGGTGCTGCAGGTGCTGCTGCTGCATCATGCTGCTGACACCACTTGGCAGCACATTGTGGCACATGGATGAGCAGGCTGCTTGCAGACGGAGGTTGGGGGGAGGCAGCACCGCGTACAACAGCAGCAAGGTGCAGTGCTCAGTGAAGGGCCAGCAAAGCAAGCTGCGTTCTGTTAGTAGTGTTTCCAGGTGGCTGGCGCGTTTGTGGTGTTGTAACGATAGCGCATGGCTATCTTGTGCATGTTTGGCCTCGTCTATGTCCAACGGGTTTGCTGTCGGCAGTGTACATGTGTGTACAACAGTATAATTGTGCTGCAGATGCCAAACCTCACCTTTGGCTGCCATACTGCTGGCCACATAGGAAGCAAACATAAGTTAATGGCCTTAAGCCAGGCGCTGGCATGACTTTGGCTTCTGTGCGTGCAGTGTCGCGTGCGAATTGCTCTTGCAACTGGTGCGTGCTGCTGTTGGCACCGGGATGAATTCTGCGAGCTTCAGGAGTTCGTGCGTACTCTTGAAATATAACATTTTAACTATTCCTGAACCTGGGCTAAAAAGTGAACCAAGGAGCATCGCTTAGGGTTGTGGAAGGAAACCGTTTCCTCCCCCGCGACGAGCTCAGCAGCGGCACAGGCGACGTGTTTCGACTGGTGTGAACGTCCGAAAATAGTTTATTTGTAGTAATCCTAGTGTCGTTGGAAGCTGGAGTGGTGTTCTTTGTCAGCAGCTCAGCAGGAGGGCTGCCAGCGGTTTGCAGTCGCTCAGCCAGTGGCATCAATACCCAGGCAACCCCCTTAGTCCGCTAAGGGTGACCCCTTAGGTGCTAAGGGATAGTACTCGAAAACACCCCTTAGTTGCTAAGGTTACCCCCTTAGTTGCTAAGGGTACCCCCTCAGCGGACTAGCAGTACCTCCTCACCAGCCGGCATGCACATTTCTTGCCGCTGCAGTACCACTTTGCAGGGCTACTGCTGTGCATCTACTAGCTAGGCCTTCAGGCGACACAGACATGTATACGTTGGTGTGGCTGAGGTTGACAGCACTTAACATATTCATCGGATGAGCTCTATGTCACCACGGGGACCCAAACTTTGTAGGTGACGTACTAGGTTGGACAAACACCGGTCAAACACGCGGCATAGTGCATGTTGTCCAACTGAATCAACTGGAATTGACGGATTTGTGTGGGTGGTTTCGATCGCCACAACAATGAAGAAGAAACTGGGTACAATTACAAGAAACCCTCATGAGCGGAACAACGGCTCGCTGGGCTAGTGCCTGAGGCAGGTTCAGTCCTGTACTACTGTATTGTATGGTATTGAATCTGTCAACCATGCGACCACCTGTCCACGCCTGGTGATGATGTCAGACGTCCATCTGCTGTCAAGATTAAGTTAATCTGATTAACTGCTAAACCGCGCCAACTTGGCCGCTCCTTCTGATCATGCATGATCATATCGGTGCCACCATACAGGCGGCCTGTAGTCAATGTGTGAAGAAGCGGCAGCACTCTGATGCAGCAGCAAAAGGCAAGCAAGCAAGCAGTGTCACCCTACCCCTGCATGCGAGGCTGCGCATGTAAGCAAAGCTGGCTCCACCCACTGTACTTCGCCGCTGGTGGTACTGATGAACATGCAGCATGTTTAGGCCAAGGGAGCCGCTTCCGGGCACCAGCCCTTCCACGTCCAGGAAGCAAAGATAGAGGCTACGCACGCACGCCCTTGAACAACCCCAAAAAAATTACCTGAAGCAAGCAGTCAATCAATGTGTTGATCTCCTGACAACCCTTGTCATATATGACAAGGCTTTCATGCCAAAGACAGCTATGTCAGCTACAGTCGATGGGTATGCATCTAGCAGCCGCTTGCAATTGCAACATACGGGCAGCCGTCTTGCCCTGCGGGCTCTGCAAGCTCACTACCGCTGCATGACGGCACAGCACTGCATGCATGCAAAGGATGCAGTGCAACAATTCGACAGCTACTAGCCCTAGCGCTGGCAACCTCGTGGGGTCAAAAGGTGACACCACAGTTAACACCACGCTTCAGACAGGCTGACACATAATACAAGCTGTGGTTTGACTGTGGCGCATCACACTACTTGCAATGTGAAGTATCTTACAAGTATCTTAAGCAGCAGGTCTGAGCAGCACGCAAAAGGCATGCAAGCTAGGGTCAGGTACGGTTTATTCTTTCACACGCAAAAGCACATGCTACAACCATGAGATATGACATTACTTTAACCCTAGTCACTCTGGACCCCAAGCTGGAATGTCAGCGAATCTGCTCAAGCATTACTTCTCAGCTGAAACCATGTGGTGCCGCAACACAAACAAGCTGCTCTTGTCAGGAGCAACATGCACTGGGGGACATCTCTGAGTTCAAGGTGCTGTGCATGCCAGGCATGTGCCGCGGGTTCAGCTGCCAGCACCCTGCGGCACACGCAGGTGTTGGCGAGCAGCAGGGAGGGCCAGAGCAGGCAATCGTCAGCAGCAGCACCACCAGCAGCTGCAGCAGCAAAAGAAGCAGCAGCATTCATCATCATCGTCAGTGTCTAGGCAAAGCAGCCCTGCTGCGTATAAATACTGTCACCTTGATGACCGGCGCCTACCTCCAGCCTGGTGCATATATGTTATGTATGTATGATGAACCTGCATGCCAGCTGCACAGCAGGCCCCACCGGCCTGTAGATCAGGTTCATGCCTGCAGCTCAGCAGTCCTTTGATTGCGCTTGCTTGCGGGTGTAGGTTCTCGTAGGAGCTGCTTGCTGCACTGCATTAGCACTACCCAGTGTGCATGCTGCCGGCTGCTTGCTTCACGCGAAAACACATAATTGTTCTTACAATCTTACAATACAATACAATACAGTAGTACAGGACGGAAGCTGCCTCAGGCACTAGCCCAGCGAGCCGTTGTTCCGCTCATGGGGGTTTCTTGTAACTGTACCCAGTTTCTTCTTCATTGTTTGGGCGATCGAAACCACCCGCACAAATCCGTCAATTCCTTACATTCTCACACACTGCCATGCACCCCTGCTGACGTGCTGCATATCACACGCATGGTTATGAGCAAGTGACAGGCTGCGTGCATGGCAGCCCGGTGCCACCGGAGTGCGTGTTGGTCGTCTTTGCACACCTGCAGCTTTTGCTTGCGGCCGCCGCTTTCCTCACAGTCCTCCTCCTTCACCGCCATCCTCCTGCAGGGCAAGCAGGCAGACAAGCACGGAGGCAGTCAACGGGGACATTTGTCTGCACAGTCGCAGCCTTGCGGATGCAGCTGGTGCCGAGCAGTGCCGGGTCGTTCTCCTCAGGTTCCACGCCGCATCCTCAGGTGCTGCAACGCAATTGCTGTCCATCAAACTGTGCTTTGATGGACTCCAAAGCCGTTCTGCATGTTTCCAAAACCCAAGGCCACCCCAGCCTGTGCAGTCCACAGACTGCAGAGCTGCTGCACAACTCAGCGCACCTGCAGCAGCCTCCTGCGGCCTGAGGGGGCAGGTGGGGGTGATGGTGATGTGCTGTTGTCACCGCCCTCCCCCTCCCCCTCCTCATAGTCAGCCTCCCCCTCCTCCTCTCCCTCCCCCTCCTCTTCGCCAGCAGCAGCAGCAGCAGAAGCGTCCTGAGCATGCAGGCAGCAGGCAGCAGGCAGCAGGCAGCAGGCAGCAGGCAGCAGGCAGCAGGCAGCAGGCAGCAGGCAGCAGGCAGCAGGCAGGGCAGGGCAGGGCAGGGCAGGGAAGTCGCATACAGCGGCAGCAGCAGCAGCAGGAGCAGCAGACACAGTTATGAAGCATTGCAGTGCGGCCTGCAGTGCGGCAGTAACCCCTCATTGCGGAAAGCAGCATGCCTTGCAGCTCAAACCCCATGGCACTGCGACACCTGGTGGCACAGCATATTTTGCAGCCAATGTTGCAGTGTGAATGTTCCATATATTGCTGCTCCATGCAGCTGGCCTACTTGTTCATCAGACTGCTGCCCCTGCTGCTGCTGCTGGTGCTGCAGCAACCATGGAAGCATCCACTGCAGCTGCCACTGGCAGCTGAGCTGTGGCTGCTGATGCAACAGCTGCCTCTGTTTCTGTACAAGGGTAATAATCCACATTTGGTGCTGACTTTGCAAGCAAATCCATGCAAGTATACACATACTAAAACAACAAAATTATGCTTCCTTGCAATAACTGCTGCTGCTGCTGCTGCTGCTGCTGCTGCTGCTGCTGCTGCTGCTGCTGCTGCTGCTGCTGCTGCTGCATGCCTGTTATCATGCCTGCAGTCGACTGCAAATGGGAGGCTACGGATTACCAACAACATATAAACCCCCGTGTACCTGCAGCAGCCTCCTGCGGCCTGAGGGGGCGGGTGGGGGTGAGGGCAATGTGCTGTTGTCTCCGCCCTCCCCCTCCCCTCCTCATAGTCAGCCTCCCCCTCCTCCTCGCCACCAGCAGCCTCCTGAAGACACAGACGGTAGGCAAGGCAAGCAGGTAAGCACACCCTCTTCATCCTTGGCATCTTTGTGATTATTTGTTCACCAGCACCAAGTTTGAGTTGCAAAGGGCTGTTTTGATTGAGGGGTTGCATCAGCTACTGGACAGCGCTGCCAGCACTTCTGTACATGCATGACAGTGCTTTCAAATGAGCAGCTTGCTGGCTCTTGATTAGAGTCCGACCCCTTGGTTGAGTGGAGCGTGTACTATGTAACATGACATACAACATCAGAATGCAACATGATGTCATGTGACACTTGTTTTAAAATGCAATGCAATACATACCTTGATGGCACTTGGAAGATCAGGTTTAGTGCAAAAACTGAATGCACTGTACCACAGGCAAAAAGCTAAACTTGAAGCGACAGGCAGGTTCCCTGCAGCTGAACACAGTCCTGCCAAAAACATCGTATGATGATGTATCAATCCCATTCCCGCAAGCGCTGCTCAGCAGCAGTGCTGCTGCTGCCATTGTTGCGCAGTTTATTTATGTAATGTAATGTATGTATTATTTGCCAAGTGCAAGGCTGCAAAGTGCATGTACTTGACACAGGTGGCACAGCTCCGCGCAGACGCACCTGCAGCAGCCTCCTGCGCCCTGAAGGTGCAGGTGGGGGTGATGGCGAGGTGCTGTTGTCACCACCCTCCCCCTCCCCCTCCTCATAGTCAGCCTCCCCCTCCTCCTCGCCACCAGCAGCCTCCTGCAAAGATGGCAGCGGTGATCAGGGCAGTCAAGCACAGCAGCAGCAGGCAATCAGTTGTGCATGCACAGGCCGAGGCTGCAAATATCGAACGAGGGGCTGCTGTGCCCTCAGCTATGCGTGCTGTCGCAAACATGTGATCTGTTTGAAAGTATGCTGTATTCATGCATGTCTGCAAACGTTGGCAGTGGACACGTTTTCTGGGCTGCAAGGTTTGCTTTAGCAGAGGAGATACGCCCGTAGGAAAGGAATTCCGCACACCTGTAGCAGCAGCCTGTGGCCTGACGGTGGCGATGATGGCGAGGATGATGGTGATGGTGATGTGCTGTTGCTGGCGTTGGAATCCCCCTCACCACCCGCATCAAGTCCTCCTTTTTCATCAGCTTCTTCTGCCGAACCTTCCTGCAGCACAGCAGCAGCAGCAGCAGCAAGTAGTGTTCATAGGGTCTGAACTTGCTGTGCAATTTGACCCTGAATCCTGCTTGTCTTCTTTTTCTGCCCAAGCGATCGATGCAGCGGAATAATTCTTCTCTGCTGATTCCTCTGTCTTGTTCTGATGACAATTTTTTTTTTTATGAGGTATCCCCCGCTCAATGAGCCTCTCGTTGGCTCCTGAATGGGGTTCCCACTGCTCGATGGGTGGAGCATGTAAAGTAAAGTCAAGTAAGCAATCATACCAATATTTGCAGCTCTCACTCCAGCACCTGATTTGCCGGTGCAGTACTGCTCACAACCACATTGACGTGTCAGATGACAGTGCCAAAGGCTCCATCATAGTAACTGTTGGACATGAGCTTCCACCATTTTGTCCAAGTACCGGTCACTGAAAGGGGTGGTCTGGAACAGATCTCCTGCCATGCCGCACGTGCCGCCTCAGAACAGACCCACTGAGCTCCACCTTGCCAGTATTGGCCAAGGCCTTGCGACTGCTGACAATAGTCCAACAGCAGCTGCCTGCAGCCTCTCATGCTCTGACAGGTGAACAGCCATGCACTGACAGATGGAAGCTGACACACTGCAGCTGAGTTGTCGCTCTTCATGATCAGACATCAACGCACCTGGGACAGCCTCCTGCCACCAGGTGGGGATGGCGATGATTGGGGTGATGGCGAGGTGCTGTTGTTGTCACTGGCGGCTTGACGTAACCGATTAGTTCCTTGTCCGATTAGCTCCAGCTTGTGTGCTGAGCACTGCTATGCTCAGCTGTTCCCTCTTTTGGTGGGTTTGACCAGTCAACTTGGTTGACCTAGCCACGGCTATGCGTTGATTAGAGCACCGGAATTGGTGATGTCGTTGTTTGGATGACTATTGTGAACAGCAGCAAGCGCGCACTTGGCTTGTGTGCGATTGCGTGATTTTGTCAATCAGGGCCCACATCTGTGGTTTTGTGGGCGCTGACAGCCTTTTGTGGCGTGGCGTGCCTGAGTTCGGCACGCCGAGAATTGTGCACAAGAGTGATTGAGCCTCTGTAACCGTCCATAAGTGACTGAGACTCTGTTGGGCAGTGGAGCAGCACGCAACAGCCAGCACATCGGTCAGAGTAGGTCACTAGCGCAATCTCGGGCCGTCATCAGGAGAGTTACCTCTAGGTAGGTAACACAGCAACGCAGTGTCTGATCGGGTGTGCAGAGTGTTGAGGCAGCCTTAGCTGTCGGCGAACACACCTTGCAGCAGTAGACTGCAGCGTACTCGGCATTGCTTGTACCAGCCAGCCAGTGGCTACACTTGTTCGTGGCACAGCGTGTCCGTCAGCAGAACTTGCAGTATGGCAGCCAATAATGACTGTTACAAAGCAGTCAAGCATATCAGCACTTGTTTCTAAAGCAGCATTCCAGTATTACTGATGTTGTTCATGCATGCCTTAGCGCTTATCTGTCAAGCGCTAATATGTTACGTCAGCTGAGGTACATACCCCAAATTTGGGTGGTCTTCAAGCTTGTATCGACAGCATGCCTGCTGCTGGCAGCATTCATGCGCTGGTGGTGGCTGTCATTTCTTCTTGTTGTGCGCACTTCGGTCCGGTACTGTTGCCGCTGCCCCTCACCTGCAGAAGGTGCCTGGCACTGCCCGTGCCTGGCCCCTCAGCGCTAGCAGTGGGCTGCACTGCATGCAGGGGGGCCTGCCTGAGGCTGCGCCTGTGGGCAGTGGTGGTGTTGCTGTCACCAGCCGCAGCAGCGGGGCTGGCACCAGCTGCAGCAGCAGTTTCAGCCATTGAAGTGTCATGCATGTCAGTGCAGCAGGACATGGCGGCTCGACCACAAGCTGCCGCAGTGTGCAGCTTACTGTGCTGCTGAGGCTGGCAACAGCCTGACGCAATGGTGCCGATATCTGTGAGGGCATTACTCTCATGGGAATCTAACAATTTGTTTGATGTGGAAAAGGCTCTGGCAGGCACTGCTATGCGAGGAGTCACTCTTCAGTGAATCCCCATTCACATTCAGGCCGTAAAAAACTTACCCGCTCCCAGCACGCACGCGTGCAGCAGCAGAAGCAGTGTGGAGGCCATCACAGCTTTGGTTGGATGATTCCTGACAGCCATCCAGCCGCTCGGCGTTATCCGTTGTTCTAGGCCTGCAGTTATCCCTGCTAAAGAAGCTGTTGCAGCTGCAGCTGGCTGTGACGACAACTTCATAACCTTGCCGCAAAGCATTGACGCACCGAATCATGTACAGCTTAGGCGATCATGCGGACTGCGCTGGGCGCGATGGCAGGTGAACTTGCATGTCACAACCCTCGTCCGTTGCAACTGCCATCGGGTTGCCAGTTGCCTTTCTTACTAATTCTGCAAGTTTCTGATTTTTATAAGCTACAGCAAAGCGTATAATCACCAAAAAGGCCGCCGGGTTGTACGGTGGAGCTGCAGTACTTTGTACTGCTGCTGCAGCAGCAGCCTTGCTGTGTTCTTGGCCGCTAGCCGTAATCTGATATAAATCAGTCACACATATAATCCGGTGCAGTGTGGAAAGCGTGTAGCGTGTGCATACCGTGCGCAGTGCCTCGTCCAAGCTGCACATATGTGCACCATGCGCATGGTGCACATGCACTGCAGCTGGCGCGCAGTGGACATGCTGCGGTACCGCCTGCACATGAGCAGCCCTCTTTTGCATGAATGCAGTGCTGTGTCTTTGTACATGAGTGCGAGACTCTCCCAACACAACACGCATGTTCACGAGAGCCCACGGCACAGGCGTAAGCCAGCAGCGCAAGACATAGAGCAGGGCACCGATGTGAGCTTATGGGCAGCACTACCTTCTTGGCACCTGCACCAGCACCTGCATCTTGATGGTGATCATCATAACAAGCTGTACATATACCAAGAGCCTCAGAAGTCAGCAGCGGCGTTGGCCCAGGAGAGGGTGGTGTGCTGGCATCGTCAGGGCCTGTCAGGGATACAGTAACAGAGCCCATCAGGGCTCGCAAGCACCAGTTAGCAATTTGACCTCTGAGATGAAAGACTTGACCAATTTCGACCCAGTGGCCCTGAGGTGGTCTGTTCCGGGCCGGCAGGTGCATTTTGGCGGGACATCTGGTCGAAACAACCCCTGTTTGGCGGCCGTAATTTCGAACGAGCGGTCAAAGCGCATCTCCGCATTTCGTGAAATTGGAGTCGTCAGCTCGTGAATGTTGACTGGTCGATTTAATTGCGAGCCCTGGAGCCCATTCATGGCAGCAGCAGGACGGTTGCCAAGCGATGGGTAGTGGCGTCGTTGCTGTTGCTGCATTCGACTTGGCCCCATACTTGATGGTGCTGCAGCAATGCGCTTTCCCAGCATGCTGGGCCTGCATTGGTAAGCGCGCACCTGCAACACGTGATGCACGCTACATTACCTGCTGCATGGTGCTGCTGCGCTGTAGTGCGCAGTGTCCGTAGCTGACCAGAAAGGTGTGGTATAGCCTTACAGCAGTCCGCTGTGTTATTCACAGCTGGGTGGTACATGAAACAGGGAGCTAAATCCTAATTGGCTTTCAGTTCCAACGAATTTCCCTTGTGGCGTAATCTTGACGCTTGTCCTGGCTAACATGTGCGGTCGTGCACACTTGCGGGTACAAGCTGCTGCCAGTGCGTGCATGCAGGCATATGCCTGCGCAAGGGCGCAACCACAGGTTAGGCTAGTGCAAGCATAGCAGCACACACAACACACAACACACAACACACAAATCTACCCTCATGCACAACGCATCAATCACCAGTTCTTAACCCCGCCGGAGAACGGTGCTCCGGGAGTGGGAAGAGAATATATGATGAGGTAGTCATGATAAGGTAGTGGATAAGACAATACAAGAATGATAAGACATAAGATATGACGAGGGTTAAGTAACGTGTGTAGTGATCAAGACCCTGCCTGGCACAGTACTAAGTACGGTGTTGTGCTTAGGCACATGCACAGACACAACGCTTGTGTTGTCAGCGCAATCGTGACTATGATGTCTCTTCCTATACTTATCACTTATCAAGACAATGGTCGCCTCGTCAGACCCGCCCACACGCTCTGTAACCATATGGTTATGCAAATCTGGCATATCTGGGGACATACATTTACCACATGCGTTGGTACACACCACAACACAATGCACACCCGAATGCTGCTGTAGCGACACCGTTGCTTCACAGCAGCGGCCAGCCGGCCATCCCCACAGAACGACTCCAGTGGTCAGCCTGCTGCAGCCAGCAGCCTACGCAGGGGTGCAGCACACTTCCTATGCTTCTGCAAGTTGCCGTGCTGCTCAGCTGTGCGCAGCAGCCCTGCCACTGCTTCTCTGCTGAGCTGCTTTGCTGCAGGCAACTTGCAGAGCTGCTTCACTGTTTTAGCATTACTGTGCTGCACAGCGGCCTCCAAAGCCTGCATGAGTTGGTCGCTGCTGAGCCGGTTTGCTGCTGGCAGCTTGCACAGCTGCTCAAAGCAGGCAGCGTTGCAGAGCAACACAGCTGCCCGCTGACGTAACCGATTAGTTCCTTGTCCAATTAGCTCCAGCTTGTGTGCTGAGCACTGCTATGCTCAGTTGTTCCCTCTTTTGGTGGGCTTGACCAGTCAACCTGGTTCACCTAACCACGGCTATGCGTCGGTTGGAGCACCGGAATTGGTGATGTCATTGTATAAATGACTATTGTGAAAATCAGCAAGCGATTGCGTGATTTTGTTGATCAGGGCTCACATCTGTGGTTTTGTGGGCGCTGACGGCCTTTTGTGGCGTGGCGTGCCTGAGTTCGGCACGCCGAGAACGAAGCAGCAGCAGTACCTACTGTGGTGACAGCGAATCCTGTGGTCAGTTTGGAGGCGCCAGTTGCACCAGCAGCAGCTGAGTGCGCAGCAGCAGCAGTTCAGTGCGCAGCAGCAGCAGCAGCCAAGCCATCTATTGGCAGAAAACCATCGGCTGCGTCATCAGCGGGACACAACGTGGCTGGAGGTCAAGGCTCTGAGGCAGCAGCTGACTCAGCTGGAGGCGGAGCTGGAAGAGTTGAGGCAGCAGCTGGCGCAGCAGGCGCAGGGGCAGCAGCCAGCAACAAGCGCTGAGGAAAAGGGATCGCCAGACTATGCTGCTTCACGCTAGGAGACTGTAGTAGTTGCAGTGGTGGCGGGCAGTTTGACTTGGCGTATGCAATGCGTGCCAGTGATGCGCGCTGCTTGATGTGTTTGGCGGTAATACTGCCTGTGGCTTGCAGGGCTCGTGTAATCTAGGATTTCTGGTCTTGCTCTTGGACAGCTTTGCATGTCGACAGCTTGCTTTTTCTCTTGCTCGCTACCAACTTGTTCATATGCACTCTCCATAAGAGCAGAGCGCTGACGGCAAGTGGGTTGTGTTGTCCGAAGAACACCGTCAGATGCAGCTGGGTGGCCATGGCCTTGTTGATGCGTCATTTCATGTGCAGGAGGAGGCCATTGCAGCGTATACATGCAGTTTGCGCTGACACGGGGAGATGTGCATTGCCTGCAGGTTGATGCCAAGTTCAAGGCACAGGAGTCGGCGTTTGCTGCTGATGATGATGTGCCAGCAGCAGCAGGTACAGCAACAGTGGCAGAGGATAAGACAGCAGCTACATGCTGCCAACAAGGAGGCTGCAGCTGCGGACCACCAGGACCACCAGGAAACAGGGACAGTGGCAGTGGATGAGACAGGAGCTGCTGCTGATGGGAACGCTGCAGCTGCGGACCACCGGGACCACCAGGATACAGGGGCAGTGGCAGTGGATGAGGCAGCAGCTGCTGCTGATGGGAATGTTGCAGCTGCCGACCACTCTGAGCTGTGATGTGTGCTAGCGACTTGATGTCCTGACCACTGTTGCTGGGGTGATGAGTCATCAGATTGTTTGGGTTACAAACAGCCATGTCAAGCAGCCAAGTACTCAACCAGTTGTGCAGAGTTCTGCCGCTGTCATGTGCTTAGCCTTTGCGGAGGGCCGGGCCCTCCCGCGCTTTTATTTGCTGATCAAATAGGGTTGCAGACATGTTTGCATAACACAGTGCAGCAAATGCCGCACTCACATGCGCTCACTTGCAACATGAGGCTCAGCTAGCCAGCTGATCAGCTGCAGCCACATCCAAGACAGATGGCCAGCATTGAGGCAGCTGCACGGTGATGGCAGCCGCTGTTGGCAGCTGCTGCCAAGAAGCCTGGCCTGGGGCGCGGCCACCCACCCCCGCAACGCAACATGCCATTCAACGGCCCATGTCAAGAAGAAGCAACACTCTAACGCAGCAGCAGCAAGCAAGCAAGCAGTGTCACCCTACCCCTGCATGCGAGGCTGCTAAGCAAAGCTGGCCCCACCCACTGTACTGCGGCGCTGGTTGTACTGATCATGATGAACATGCAAGCCTATGTACCGTACATGCGGCAAGACAACCAACCGCTGGTGGTGACCACGACGCTGACCACCGAGGTCGTTATGATCTGGTGACCTACCAACCAGTAAGAAACACACTGTGTTAGTGAAAAACCACAGGTGGAAGTGTCAGGGCGCCCTTCATCCTACGCTGCATTGTCATGGGTAAGCACGCACGCATGCATCGCCTGCGTCGCAGTGCGGCGCCCGCACAAGCGCAGCAATCAAGGCACATTGCGCCTGACCAGCTGGCAGCGCAAAGTGAACGTCATCGTTGCTGCTGCCGCGTGCTGCTGCCAACGTGAACCTCCGAGGCAGTGCCGCAGCGTGAGAGTTCTGTGCGCCTTGGCTGCCGGCACGTCATGCCTGTCAACTTCAAACCCCCCTCACCAGCTGCGGCACACAACTGAATGGGGTGCATTGTTTGTTGAAAACAAGCAACAGCCAAAGCGTCCTGCACAACAAACTCCGTGCGTGGTCACGCTGCAACGCCGCGCAGGGCACGTGTGCCTTGCAGCTGACGGTGAGCGCAGCAGCACAGGTGCCGCGGCTGCTCCACATGCTCACTCTGCACCAGCCAGGCAAGCCCGGGAACAGGAGGGGTGGTGGTGGTAGCAATGAACCGCGTCGTCAGTGAGTGCCACAAGCTACAGCATGCTGGTCACAACGAGGGCAATCAATCAATTACACGTTTTTCTAGCAAGAGTGAAAACCCAAAACAAAGGGGAGCCGCTCCCAAAGCACCTTCAGTGGTTCCTAACCGGTGGGCGCAGGCCCACGAGCTAGGGCCAGATACGGCCATGACCTTGAACGCAAGAGCGCTCGCTTGACAGATCTCTCATGCAATGATCATACCCAAACCCTAATCACTGATGGCCCTGAGCTGGACCACAGCGTCAGTGCACTCCCGCGTGGGATGAATCCTCCCACAAGGGCACTGCCAGCCCACACCAGCAATCATAAACGGCTCACTAGAAACCGGATACATCTGCTGTAGGCGCTGCTGTCTCATGACAACAAGGGCAACGTTAATTAATTGCGCTCCCTGCCAGGCCAGTCTCACTTTGTGCTTGATGCAACCAAACTAACCCCATGCTTGGGGCATCATGCAGCCACACCCATGCACCGCCCACCTGCACGCACAGCCACCTGCACTACCCTCCTGCACACACAGGCCTGCGGACAACTGCTACTGCTGAGGGATGCTGACAGCGATGTGCCCGCTGCTGTGGCTGCTGCTCCCACATGGCTTGTTGTCACCACAGCTGCTGTGTCCGCATGCTGCAGGTAGATCAGTGCACACACCACCCATGGGGCCACCGCCGAGTCCCTGCAGGCATGCGCAAACAGCAGTGCAGCTGCAACCCGCGCGCATTGAGCACTTTGCCTTGGCTGCTGCTGCTGCTGCTGCATACGCGGCGCACTCGTCAATGGGGGACTTCTGCCCCCGATGCGGTATGCCTGATTCAACACTACTGCTGCCGCTCCCTGCCCCTGCTGCTGCAACCACGCACAGGCATCTGCTGGCGCTTCTGCTGATTCTTCACTGCAGCCCTCCTTTCCAATGCTACTCACCACCCCAGTCCAGCATCAAGCCATGCTGCCCAGCAGCAGGCTGTGCGGCGTGTGCTCTGCAGACAAGCCCAGGGCGTGCATGACCTCCTGCCTGCAAGCACCAGCACACAACAGCAGCAGCACGCGCTGCCATTGAATTGCCATGGTTGAGTGAACTGCCGCTGCCTGACACGAACTATGCAGGTGGGCGGCTGTAAGCTGCTGCCAGTTGTCGTACGGGTGGATCACTGGCTTCCTGCGATGGACGCAGCTACCAGCCTTTCTGCAGCGTGTGCCTGCATACTGTTGTTGCGCAAACTGCATCAGCAAGCAATGTCTAGTCAATTTCTGCGCCACCACGCGCCAGAGGCTCCTGCTCCATCCCTGCAGCGGCACATTGTCTCACTGCCGCAAGTTGCTGCTGCTGACCAGTCTCTGGTTATGTTTGTTTGGAGGGCTGGCAGTGAAGGCTTGTGCAACCTCTATCCAGAGCATGCTGAGCACACAGGTTGGCCAGCCCAGTCACCATTGCTGTCAAGCTGGCAAAAGCTGCTGCGCGTAGAGATAGCTGTGCAGATGTGCGGTTGTGCCTATGCTTGTTGCGCAGGCAGGCCTGTGCGAAACCACCACATGCACAGCAGCACCAGCACTCACCTCTGTATTGCCACCCTTGTGACAAGCAGCCGTTCTTATGACATATTCTTTCAGCATGCAGTTGGATCCAGCGCCTGTATGCAAAGAAGAGGTGACCTGCGTCCGCTTTCTGCAGCACCAAAGGCATCTGCCTGCAAGCAACAACAGCAGCAGCAGCAGCTGTCTCAGGCGTGCTGTACACTGTTCATCCGCACGGTTGTTCCTCTAGCTTTGCTGGTTGGCCTGCAACAAACTCCTTCCCAGCACAACAGAGCACCAGCTCCCCCACTGCCTGCATCAACTGCCTCACATGATCACCTCCCGCGCTTGCTTGCTCTAGCTGCATCTGCCCCCTTCTGCAGTACTGCTATTGTCTTGCAGCATAAAAAAATTTGGAAGTAGCAACAGTGAGATCAGATTGAGGTCATGCACTCTCGTATCAGAGCACGCAGCTTGGCTTTGCAGTGAGGTGATGCAGCAATTCATAGAAGGATAGCAACAGCAGTGCGCTGTGAGGCTTGATGCAAGACGATGTAAATGTGTTATCTATGACATAATGTGCAAATCACGGCATGCTCGACTGTGCACTGGCACTGCACCGGACATGCGCGCTGCTGCATCTCCATCACATGCTCAGCTGCATGAGCAGAGCCACATTCGCCCAGAAGCTTCTACTGTGCTATAAACAGGCACCATGCATGCTGAATGTAGGTGATCAACGGGATGCGGCACCGCGGATGCCAACATGACAGTGTCACCTGCAACTTGCTCTGCCAGGCACTGCCTAGGTATACAGCCCCGTCCAGCCTTGGCAGCCCATGTACAAAACATTTAATGTTCTGCTATGTTGCATCCCATAGGTAGTTTGCACGGAGCGCACAAATCATTGTAAAGCGGTATGCTGCGCAGCATGGGTCCTTTTCCGCCTCAGTGCAGCACACCAACTGGTTTGCTGCTTTGTTGCGTTGCATATTACATGTCACGGGTGCTTCACGCGGCCTATGCAGCACACCATGTTTGTTGCCGGTCTGCTTCATCGCACGGCCCCTTCATAAGGTACGAAGCAGCAGACCTATTGTCTTAATGGCTTATTAAATTGTTTGTTGCATAGCGCGGGTTCCTTACATACTTAGATGCAGCACACCGTGTCTGTCTGTTACGGGGCAGCAGGTGTACCGCATGGTTCCTTCATACAGCCTTATGCAGCACACCTTTGTTTCACTAGTATGTTGCATTACATGGGACCTATTCACGGCCTGATGCATGTCATGGGCTGTCCTTGCCCTCATCCAAATTGCCCGCCAAGTTGAGCGCCCCACACTCGGCACACAGCAGAACTTAATTTTTTCGGCACTGAGCAATGTTCAAAGCGAGCATTCAAACACCATTTCATGGCCCTGCTGCACCCCCCTTGTGTCACAGCCAAGTGTGTCTTCATCCATCAGCAGCGATCAGCAGCAGCAGGAGTAGCAGCAGCAGGAGCAGGAGCAGCAGCAGCAGCACTCCCAGAGGCCATACACCTGCTGGGGCCAAGCGCCCTGCACATCAAGTGACTGGGATTGAGGCATGCAAGAAAGCAGCAGGCTGGCAGTGGTGGCAGCAGGCTGGTGAGGTGTCTGTTGACCAACGTCAAAATCACGGGGATTCTTTGGTGACAACGCTCCAAAGTCAAATGGCAATGGGTACCATCCAATGACAACTGTCGCACTGACGCAACGGGTGGACCGGGACTCCTCACCAGCATCAATACACCCTATTCACCTAATGCGTGGTGCCAACTCTCATGACAAGGTGTGCAACGGCCACCCTACCGGTTCCACCATTCGCCACCATCGAATGGGCTTCTCAGCTACCAATTGTAGTGTCGCGTGCAGCTAAAGGTCTCTAGATGCGTTGCCAGGGTCCACAACCCTATACGACGTGACAAGGTGTGGGGGGCAGCAGGCAGGCAACGGCTGCAGAAGGCTGGCAGCGGCTGGCAGCAAGTTGGCAGGCTGGTGAAGTGCCTTGACCTGCGTCTATTGACGGGATTTCTTGATAACAGATCTCCCAAACTCAAATGGCAAAGGGTATCAGCAAGTGACAGCCGTGGCTCCAAGATGAAAGGGCGGGGAGCCCTGACCAGCATTAATACACCTTGCAGTTAGTCATTGGTGATAAAGCTTCCATGACAAAGTGCGGCAAACAGCAAGCAGGGAACCAGCAGCACGCTGGCAGCGATGGCAGCAGCGGCAACAGACTGATGAGGTGTGCTGACCAGCGTTGATGTTAGGGGTCTCTTGGTGGCTATGCTCCCAGCTCACAATGCTAATGGGTGCCATCACACGACAGCTGCGGAACTGACACAACGGGCGTGGGTGGGTGGGTGGGGGGGGGGAGACTCCAGACCAGTATCAGTACACGTTGTTCAACTACTTTTTGGTGACAAATCTTCCTGGACAAGGTGCAGGAGGCCGCATGCAGGCAATGGCTGCAGCATGCCGGTGGTGGTGGCATGCTGGCAACGGTGGCAGCAAGCTGACAACGGTGGCAACTGTTGGCAACGGTGGCAGCAGGTTGGCAGCGGTGACAGCATGTTGGTGAGGTGCCCTGACCAGCGTCAGTCTACCTCTGGGAATCTTGGTGACCAGCATTACAAACTATTATGGCAATGAGGACCATCAGATGACAGGTGTGGCATTGACACAAAAGGCGGGCAGGGAGTCCCTCAGCAGCAGTGCCCTACACAACAGTGGCCCCAGCAACAGTGCCCTCAGCAATGCGCACAACAGCAGTTTCCACAGCAGCGCCCATAACAGCAATGCCACTAACAGCAGTAGCCACAGCAGTGCCCTCAGCAGTGCTGTCAGCAGTGCCCACATCCGTGCAATCAGCAGCAGCTGGCAGGTTGCAAACATTATAGCAGTTGCTGGTGCTGGTAAGATGCTGGCAGTGCAGTAGTTGCTGGAGCCACATGATGCAGGCAGTGCACCACTGACTGGAGTTGGCAGGCTGAATACAGTGCTCTCAGTACAGAAGTTGCTGTAGGCGGCTTCAATGCACTGCAGCAGTTGCTGGAGCTGGCAGACTACATACAGCCCAACATTTGCTGGAGCTGGTAAGTTGCAATTAGGTTGCAGTACTCCATCCTGGCGTCCATCAAGCGCTGCGGCATGTCGGGGGACGTGCTGGCTGCGCTGATGGGCCGGGCGTCGGGCCCGCTGTCCCGCCACCCGCGCATGAGTGAGCAGGACCACCACGCGTTGCAGCTGCTGCTCACGTTTCTGCGCAACCTGAGCGGCGGCACCCCGGCGTCAGCAAGCAGCGTGCAGGTGGGGTGTAGGTTTGAAGGGGTGGGGGCTGTTGTGCAGTCTGCGGGTCCCCGCCGTGCTTGGCGCGAAATGCGTGTCACCGGCGGCGCAGCAATGCGGTGCTGACGCGGCGTTGGCGGCGGTGTTGTGCTTGCTGATGGGCGCCTCCAGCTACCTTGCGGACGACCAGCTGTCTGATCCACTGATTTAAAGTGTTGTTGCGGTTTCAACGTGCTCCCGCTTGCTAAACCCTGCAGGAGCAGCTGCTGCTGGCGCTGCACGAGGAGTTGGCGCTGGAGCTGGTGCTGCTGGTGGCGTGCCACGCGGACGAGTGGCCCTTCAGGGCGGACGCGCCGCTGCTGCTGGACCTGCTGGCGGAGGTGTACGCGGTGAGCGCTGGTGGCCAAGAACGAGCTAGCTTGGCAGGGTTTAGGATTTTGCAGCCGTCTTCAGGGTTGTATGTGTGAGCTTTCGAGTGGCCGCGCAGGTGCTGCTGGACCTGCTGGCGGTTGTACGCGGTGAACGCTGGTGGCATGGGCATCTCAGGCTCTGCAGGGTTTAGGGTTTTGCAGCCGTCATCAGGGGTTTGCGTGTGAGCCAGCCGCTGAGGGTGATCGTGCCCATGCTGCTGGACCTGCTGGCAGTTGTACCAGATGATGAAAGCTGGTGGCCCTGGTGGCACATGAAACGCTGGCTTTGCAGAGTTTAGGATTTTGCAGCGGTCTTGAGGGTTGTGCGTTGGAGCCGGCCGTTGAGGGTGCTTGTGCTGCCGCTGCTGGAGTTGCTGAGGTGTACGCGGTGAGTGCTGGTGGCATGGGCAGTGCTGGCTACGCAGGGTTTAGGGTTTTGCAGCGGTCTTTAGGGTTGTGCGTTGAAGCCGGCCGTTGAGGGTGCTTGTGCCGCCGCTGCTGGACTTGCTGAGGTGTACGCGGTGAGCGCTGGTGGCATGGGCAGCGCTGGCTATGCAGGGTTTAGGGTTTTGCAGCCGCCTTTGGGGTTGTGCTTGTGAGCCGGCCCTTCAAAGCAGACGCACCGCTGCTGCTGGACCTACTGACCAAGGTGTGCGCCTTGAGAGTTGGTGGCGCAGGCAGCGGTGGCTTTGCAGGGTCAGGGTTTTGCAGCCGCCTTCAGGGTTGTGCGTTTCGACCGGTCGGTGAGGGTGATCGTGCCGATCTGCTGGACCTGCTGGCCAAGTTTTACGCGGTGAGGGCTGGTGGCGCAGGCAGCGCTGGCTCTGCGAGGTTCAGGGTTTTACAGCGGCCTTCAGGGTTTTACGCGTGAGTTAGTTGTTGCCCGGTGGTCGTGGCGCTGCTGCTGGACTTGCTTGCTGTTGTGTACGCGGTAGCTAAGGGTGTTGGCGTCAGAGGGGTTTTTTGGTTGTGGCTTGTGTGTCAGGCTGGAGAGCGGCTGTGCTGCTGCTGATGGTCATGCGTGACCATGTGAAATTCACACCAGCTGCATGCGGCGTGTTGCTGCGGTTGACGTGTGGTTCACGCTAATGACGCTGGCTTTAACTTGTGTGTGTTACCTTTGTCAATACCGACTGCAGGTAGTGGATGTGGCAGATGTGCTGGCAGCCACTGAGGAAGCAGCAGCAGCAGCAGCAGCAGCAGTGTGTTGAACTGGGTGTCAGAATAACGCTTGCGCAGCCTCAGGTGCGTTTGCTCAACGAGGCTGCGGCAGGGACAGCAGCTGCGGGCGCTGGCGTGCTGCATACAGTTTCAGCAATTGCAGGCGCTGGCGTGTTACATACAGTTTCAGCAGTTGCAGGCTCTGGCGTGCTACATACAGTTTCAGCAGTTGCTGGCGCTGGCGTGCTACAAACAGTTTCAGCAGTTGCAGGCGTTGACGTGCTACATAGCGTTTCAGCAGTTGCGGGCGCTGGCGTGTTACATACAGTGCAGCAGTTGCAGGCGCTGGCTTGCTGCATACAGTGCGGCAGCTGCTGGCGCTGGCGTGCTACATACAGTTTCAGCAGCTGCTGGCGCTGGCGTGCTACAAACAGTTTTAGCAGTTGCTGGCGCTGGCGTGCTACATGCAGTTTCAGCAGTTGCTGGCGCTGGCGTGCTACATACAGTGCCAGCAGTTGCTGGCGCTGGCGTGCTACATACAGTTTCAGCAGTTGCTGGGGCTAGCGTGCTGCATACAGTCTCAGCAGCTGCTGGCGCTGCCGTGCTACATCCCAGCAACTGCTGCACTGTATGTAGCACGCCAGCGCCAGCAACTGCTGCACTGCATGTAGCACGCCAGCGCCAGCAACTGCTGAAACTGTATGTAGCACGCCAGCGCCAGCAGCTGTCCAACAATATGTAGCACTCCAGCGCCAGCAAACTGCTGAAACTGTTTGTAGCATCTAGTGCCAGCAGCTGCTGCACTGTATGTAGCACGCCAGCGCCAGCAACTGCTGAAACTGTATGTAGCACGCCAGCGCCAGCAGCTGCTGAAACTGTATGAAGCACGCCAGCGCCAGCAACTGCTGCACTGTATGTAGCACGCCAGCGCCACAAGCTGCTGAAACTGTATGAAGCTCGCCAGCGCCAGCAACTGCTGCATTGTATGTAGCACGCCAGCTCCAGCAGCTGCTGAAACTGTGTGCTGGCCTGCTACATACAGTTCAGCAGCTGCTGGCATTGGCGTGCTGCATACAGTGCAGCAGTTGCTGGCTCTGGCGTGCTACAAACAGTTTCAGCAGTTGCAGGCGCTGGCGTGTTACATACAGTTTCAACAGCTGCAGGCGCTGGCGTGCTGCATACTGTTTCAGCAGTTGCTGGCGCTGGCGTGCTGCATACAGTGCGACAGCTGCTGGCGCTGTCGTGCTACATACAGTTTCTGCAGTTGCTGGCGCTGGCGTGCTGCATACAGTTTCAGCAGTTGCAGGCGCTGGCGTGCTACATACAGTTTCAGCAGTTGCAGGCGCTGGCGTGCTACATAGAGTTTCAGCAGTTGCAGGCGCTGGCGTGCTACATACAGTTTCAGCAGTTGCTGGCGCTGGCGTGCTACATGCAGTTTCAGCAGTTGCTGGCGCAGGCGTGCTACAAACAGTTTCAGCAGTTGCAGGCGCTGGCGTGCTACATGCAGTTTCAGCAGTTGCAGGCGCTGGCGTGCTAAATACAGTGCAGCAGTTGCTGGCGCTGGCGTGCTGCATACAGTGCAGCAGTTGCAGGCGCTGGCGTGCTACATATAGTGCGGCAACTGCTGGCGCTGTCATGCTACATACAGTGCGGCAGGTGCTGGCGCTGGCGTGCTACATACAGTGCGGCAGGTGCTGGCGCTGGCGTGCTATATACAGTGCGGCAGGGGCTGCCGCTGGCGTGCTACATACAGTGCAGCAGTTGCTGGCGCTGGCGTGCTACATATAGCTAGGCAGCTGCTGGCACTGGCGTGCTACATACCGTGCGGCAGGTGCTGGCGCTGGCGTGCTACATACCGTTTCAGCAGTTGCTGGCGCTGGCGTGCTACAAACAGTTTCAGCAGTTGCTGGCGCTGGCGTGCTACATACAATTTCAGCAGTTGCTGGCGCTGGCGTGCTACATACAGTTTCAGCAGTTGCTGGCGCTGGCGTGCTACATACAATTTCCGCAGTTGCTGGCGCTGGCGTGCTACATTCACTTTCAGCAGTTGCTGGCGCTGGCGTGCTACATACAATTTCAGCAGTTGCTGGCGCTGGCGTGTAACATACAGTGCAGCAGTGGCTGGCGCTGGCGTGCCACATACAGTGCGGCAGTTGCAGGCGCTAGCGTGCTACATACCGTTTTCAGCAGTTGCTGGCGCTGGCGTGCTACATACAATTTCAGCAGTTGCTGGCGCTGGCGTGCTACATACAGTTTCAGCAGTTGCTAGCGCTGGCGTGCTACATTCACTTTCAGCAGTTGCTGGCGCTGGCGTGCTACAAACAGTTTCAGCAGTTGCTGGCGCTGGCGTGCTACATTCACTTTCAGCAGTTGCTGGCGCTGGCGTGCTACATACAGTTCAGCAGCTGCTGGCGCTGGCGTGCTGCATACAAAGCGGCAGTTGCTGGCGCTGGCGTGCTACATGCAGTTTCAGCAGTTGCTGGCGCTGGCGTGCTACATACAGTGCCAGCAGTTGCAGGCGCTGGCGTGCTACATACAGTTTCAGCAGTTGCAGGCGCTGGCGTGCTACATACCGTTTCAGCAGTTGCTGGCGCTGGCGTGCTACATACAGTTTCTGCAGCTGCTGGCGCTGGCGTGCTACATACAGTTTCAGCAGCTGCTGGCGCTGGCGTGCTACATACCGTTTCAGCAGTTGCTGGCGCTGTCGTGCTACATACAGTTTCAGCAGTTGCAGGCGCTGGCGTGCTACATACCGTTTCAGCAGTTGCTGGCGCTGGCGTGCTACATTCACTTTCAGCAGTTGCTGGCGCTGGCGTGCTACATACAATTTCAGCAGTTGCTGGCGCTGGCGTGCTACATACAGTTTCAGCAGTTGCTGGCGCTGGCGTGCTACATATAGTGCAGCTGCTGGCGCTGGCGTGCTACATACAGTTCAGCCGTTGCGGGCGCTGGCGTGCTACATACAGTTTCAGCAGTTGCTGGCGCTGGCGTGCTACATACAGTGCAGCAGCTGCTGGCGCTGACGTGCTACATACAGTTTCAGCAGTTGTTGGCGCTGGCGTGCTACATACAGTGCAGCAGCTGCTGGCGCTGGCGTGCTACATACAGTTCAGCGGTTGCTGGGGCTAGCGTGCTACATACATTGCCGCAGCTGCTGGCGCAGCCGTGCTACATCCCAGCAACTGCTGCACTGTATGTAGCACGCCAGCGCCAGCAACTGCTGCACTGTGTGTAGCACGCCAGCGCCAGCAGCTGCCGCACTGTTTGTAGCACGCCAGCGCCAGCAACTGCTGCACTTTATGTATCATGCCAGCCCCGGCAACTGCTGAAACTGTATGTAGCACGCCAGCGCCAGCAACTGCTGAAACTGTATGTAGCACGCCAGCGCCAGCAGCTGTCCAACAGTATGTAGCACTCCAGCGCCAGCAAACTGCTGAAACTGTATGTTACACGCCAGCGCCAGCAACTGCTGAACTGTTTGTGGCAAGCCAGCGCCAGCAACTGCTGAAACTGTATGTAGCACGCCAGCGCCAGCAACTGCTGAAACTGTATGTAGCACGCCAGCGCCAGCAGCTGCTGAAACTGTATGAAGCACGCCAGCGTCAGCAACTGCTGCACTGTATGTAGCACGCCAGAGCCAGCAGCTGCTGCACTGTGTGTAGCACGCCAGCGCCAGCAACTGCTGAAACTGTATGTAGCAAGCCAGCGCCTGCAACTACTGAAACGGTATGTCGCACGCCAGCGCCATCAACTGCTGCATTGTATGTAGCACGCCAGCGACAGCAGCTGCCGCACTGTATGTAGCACGCCAGCGCCAGCAGCTGCTGAAACTGTGTGCTGGCGTGCTACATACAGTTCAGCAGCTGCTGGCGTTGGCGTGCTGCATACAGTGCAGCAGTTGCTGGCGCTGGCGCGCCACATACAGTTTCAGCAGTTGCTGGCGCTGGCGTGCTACATACAGTGCAGCAGCTGCTGGCGCTGACGTGCTACAAAACAGTTTCAGCAGTTTGCTGGCGCTGGCGTGCTACATACAGTTCAGCAGTTGTGGGCGCTGGCGTGCTACATACAGTTTCAGCAGTTGCTGGCGCTGGCTTGCCACAAACAGTTCAGCAGTTGCTGGCGATGGCGTGTAACATACAGTGCAGCAGTTGCAGGCGCTGGCGTGCCACACACAGTGCGGCAGTTGCGGGCGCTGGCGTGCTACATACAATTTCAGCAGTTGCTGGCGCTGGCGTGCTACATACAGTTTCAGCAGTTGCTAGCGCTGGCGTGCTACATTCACTTTCAGCAGTTGCTGGCGCTGGCGTGCTACATACAGTTCAGCAGCTGCTGGCGTTGGCGTGCTACATACAGTTCAGCAGTTGCTGGCGCTGGCGTGCTACATACAGTTTCAGCAGTTGCAGGCGCTGGCGTGCTACATACAGTTTCAGCAGTTGCTGGCGCTGGCGTGCTACATACAGTTTCAGCAGTTGCAGGCGCTGGCGTGTAACATACAGTGCGGCAGTTGCTGGCGCTGGCGTGCCACATACAGTTTTAGCAGTTGCAGGCGCTGGCATGCTACATACCGTTTCAGCAGTTGCTGGCGCTGGGCGTTCTACATACAACGCAGCAGTTGCTGGCGCTGGCGTGCTACATACCGTTTCAGTAGTTGCAGGCGCTGGCGTGCTACATACAGTTTCAGCAGTTGCTGGCGCTGGCGTGCTACTTATAGTGCGGCAGCTGCTGGCGCTGGCGTGTTACATATAGTGCGGCAGGGGTTGGCGCTGGCGTGCTGCATACGGTGCGGCAGCTGCTGGCTCTTGCGTGCTACATATCGTTTCAGCAGTTGCTGGCGCTGGCGTGCTACAATATTTTCAGCAATTGCTGGCGCTGGCGTGCTACATACCGTTTCAGCAGTTGCAGGCGCTGGCGTGGTACATACAGTTTCAGCAATTGCAGGCGCTGGCGTGCTACATACAGTGCAGCAGTTGCTGGCGCTGGCGTGCTACATACAGTTTCAGCAGTTGCTGGCGCTGGCGTGCTACATACAGTTTCAGCATTTGCTGGCGCTGACGTGCTACATACAGTTTCAGCAGTTGCTGGCGCTGGTGTGCTACATACCTTTTCAGCAGTTGCTGGCGCTGGCGTGCTACATACAGTTTCAGCAGTTGCTTGCGCTGGGCGTGCTACATACAGTTTCAGAAGTTGCAGGCGCTGGCGTGCTACATACCGTTTCAGCAGTTGCTGGCGCTGGCGTGCTACAAACAGTTTCAGCAGTTGCAGGCGCTGGCGTGCTACATACCGTTTCAGCAGTTGCTAGCGCTGGGCGTGCTACATACAGTGCAGCAGTTGCTGGCGCTGGCGTGCTTCATACAATTTCAGCAGTTGCAGGTGCTGGCGTGCTACATACAGTTTCAGCAGTTGCTGGCGCTGGCGTGCTACATACAGTTTCAGCAGTTGCTGGCGCTGGCGTGCTACATGCAGTTTCAGCAGTTGCAGGCGCTGCATGCTACATACAGTTTCAGCAGTTGCAGGCACTGGCATGCTACATACAGTGCAGCAGTTGCTGGCGCTGGCGTGCTACATACCGTTTCAGCAGTTGCAGGCGCTGGCGTGCTACATACAGTGCAGCAGTTGCAGGCGCTGGCGTGCTATATACAGTTTCAGCAGTTGCTGGCGCTGGCGTGCTACATACCGTTTCAGCAGTTGCTGCCGCTGGCGTGCTACATACCGTTTCAGCAGTTGCTGCCGCTGGGCGTGCTACATACAGTGCAGCAGTTGCTGGCGCTGGCGTGCTTCATACAGTTTCAGCAGCTGCTGGCGCTGGCGTGCTACATACAGTTTCAGCAGCTGCTGGCGCTGGCGTGCTACCTACAGTTTCAGCAGTTGCAGGCGCTGGCGTGCTACAAACAGTTTCAGCAGTTACTGGCGCTGGCGTGCTACATACAGTTTCAGCAGTTGCTGGCGCTGGCGTGCTACATACCGTTTCAGCAGTTGCAGGCGCTGGCGTGCTACATACAGTTTCAGCAGTTGCTGGCGCTGGCTTGCCACAAATAGTTCAGCAGTTGCTGGCGCTGGCGTGAAACATACAGTGCAGCAGTGGCTGGCGCTGGCGTGCCACATAAAGTGCGGCAGTTGCTGGCGCTGGCGTGCTACATACTGTGCAGCAGTTGCTGGCGCTGGCGTGCTACATACGGTGCTGGCGCTGGCGTGCTACATACAGTTCAGCAGTTGCTGGCGCTGGCGTGCTACATACAGTTTCAGCAGTTGCGGGCGCTGTCGTGCTACATACAATTTTCAGCAGCTGGTGGCACTAGCGTGCTACATACAGTTCAGCAGTTGCTGG